>LNAC01000189.1:5474489-5498617 GCA_002007465.1 Ailurus styani
GTCCCTGCCCGGCCTCACCGCAAACCCGCACCAGCCCTTGTAGACACCGAGCGTGCGGCACCCTCGAGCCCGCGGACCCCTCTCCGGCCCCGGCCGAGGCCCCTGGTCTGCGCCCCTGACGCGCCGCCGGCCTCCGGGGGGGCCCCCCTGGGGTCCGGTCTTGCCGCTCGCGTGGCGGTGACACGCACACAACCGCCACCCTCCTAAGGGGGCGGTTCGGCGACATCGGCAACACTCACAACGTCGCCAGCACCCCACCCCCACCTCCAGGACTTCCTCCTCTCCCCACACTGCCCCCAACACGCACTGGCTCCCCGTCTCTCCCGCCCCCAGCCCCCGACACCCTCCGGCCCCCTTCTGTCTCTATGATCTGACTCCTCCGGGGACGCACGGAAGGGGGGTCATGCAGGGTCGTCCCTGGTGGCTCATGTCACGGAGCAGTGCCCTCGGGGTTCATCTGGGTGGGCGCAGGTGTCACAATGTCCTTCCTGTTTGAGGCCGGGTAACAGTTCCCTGCACCGATGGTCCCCCCGCTGGCTGTCGGGGACACTTGGGCCGCTCTGCCGGCCGTGATGCGGCTGCTCTGACGAAGGACATCGGACGCTGTCCCTCCCCGCTCACCGTCCTCCCAGATGCCATTGTTCCCCAGGGACAGTCCGGGCCTTTCTGTGCAGAGACCCTGTGAACCCGGGGGGCGCCGTGCAGCTGTCTTCCGGGCAGTGTTTCTGCTTTCCTCGGACTCACACCCCGGGTGGGGCTGCTGGCTCGGCGGCAGCTCCGGCTTCATCTCGCGAGGAAGCTGCGCACTGTCCCCGCGGGGGCCGCACCCACGCGCCTTCCCGCCCACGGCGCCCCGGCCCACACCTGTTGTGGCTGCGGGGACTCCTCGCTGCGGTGGTGTCTCTTCTTAGAAGGACGCCAACCCTGTCACGTTAGGGCCCCTCGTCTATGACTTTATTTAACCTCGGTTTTTTCCGTAGAGGCCCCCCTGCTCCAAATGCAGGGGGCTTCGGGCTCCAGAATATGGGCTGGGGGTACAAACCTTCAGCCGGGTACACCCCATCCGCCCAGAGCCCCCTACCCTGTCCACATTTTTAATACTCCTTACGATTCTCACCTTCCGACTCACTACATACTTTATCCAACATGGTGATTTTTCATTGTATCCAGAGTTCTTGGGGGCAGGGGAGGTTATTTGCCCTCAGGGATAGTTGGCAATATCTGGAGACATTTGGGGTTGTCATGATGCAGGGGAGAGGTCAAGGGCGCTGCTGGACATGGCCCGGTGCGGGGGACAGCCCTCGAGAAGAATGACACGTTGCCACGTTGCCACCGGGGCTGCAGTGAGGGGCCCTGATCTGCGTATTCACAGGGATGCGAGGCCCCGGAGGGCAGGAAACTGGCCTGGGCAGGAGCAGGGAAGCGCCGGCCACACGCCCAAGCCTGAGGGGGAGCTTCTCTCAGAGCTTGGACAAAGGGGCACATGAGGAGGGGGCCACCGTGGCCAGTGGGAGGTGGGGGGCAGGTGGCAGGAGAGACAGAGCTTCCTGGGTGCCCCGGTGTGGTCAGACTCCCTGGGGGGGAGGAGCTGTGGCCATGCGGAGATCCCCCGAGAGAAAAGACGGAGGGAAGGGTGCAGAGAGAACCCTTGCGGGGAGATTCGTGTCCAAAATTGTGAGTTAGAGACGTTGGCTCTGCAGGCCTGACTACACAGCCTGTGCAGGCTGGAGATGGAATGTCAGCATAAGGATGGCCTCCATGAGACCAGGAAGCTCTGGAAGTGAACTTTTTCATTTAAATTCAGTTAATTAATATATAATATATTACTGGCATCAGAGGTAGAGGTCAGTGATTCTTCAGTCTTACCTAACAGTGCTCACCACATCACGTGCCCTCCTTACTGCCCGTCACCCCGTGACCCCAGCCCCCAGCCCCCTCCCCTGCAGCAACCCTCAGTGTGTTTCCTATGACCAAGAGTCTCTTACGGTTTGTCTCCCTCCCTGGTTTCGTCTTGTTTTATTTTATCCCCTCTTCCCTTATGAAATCCCACATATGAGTGAGATCATATGATAATTGTCTTTCTTGGACTTATTTCACTGAGCATAATACCCTGTAGTTCCATCCATATTGTTGCAAACAGCAAGATTTCATTTTTGATGGCTGCATAATATTCCATTACATATATATGTATGTATACACACACACACACCCACACACACACACACCTCGCATCTTCTTTATCCATTCATCTGTCGATGGACATCTGGGCTCTTTCCATAGTTGGGCTATTGTGGACATTACTGCTATAAACATTGGGGTGCAGGTGCCCCTTCAGATCACTACATCTATATCTTGGGGTAAATATCCAGTAGTGCAATCACTAGGTCATAGGGTAGCTCTATTTCAAACTTTTTGAGGAACCTCCATACTGTTTTCCAGAGTGGCTGCACCAGCTTGTATTCCCACCAACAGTGTAGGAAGGTTCCCCTTTCTCCACATCCTCTCCAACACCTGTCATTTCCTGACTGGTTAATTTTAGCCATTTGACTGGTGTGAGGTGGTGTCTCACTGTGGTTTTGATTTGTATTTCCCTGATGCCAAGTGATGTTGAGCATCTTCTCATGTTATCTGTTGGCCATTTGTATGTCTTCTTTGGAGAAATGTCTGTTCATGTCCTCTGCCCCTTCCTTAGGATAATTTGTTCTTTGGGTGTTGAATTTGATAAGTTTTTTATAGATTTTGGATACTAGCCCTTCATCTGATAAAACGTTTGCAAATATATTCTCCCATTCTGTCAGTTGTCTTTTGGTTTTGTTGACTGTTTCCTTTGCTGTGCAAAAGCTTTTCAACTTGATCAAGTACCAATAGTTCATTTTAGCTTTTGCTTCCTTTGTCTTCGGAGACGTGTCTGGGAAGAAGTTGCTGCCTGTGTTCTCCTCCAGCATTTTGAGGGATTCCTGTCTCACCTTTAGGTCTTTCATCCATTTTGAGTCTATTTTTGTGTGTGGTGTAAGGTAACGGTCCAGTTTCATTCTTCTGCATGTGACTGTCCAATTTTCCCAGCACCATTTGTTGAAGAGACTGTCTTTTTTCCATTGGACGTTTTTTCCTGCTTTGTCGAAGATGAGTTGACCATAGAGTTGAGAGTCCATTTCTGGTTCTCCGTTCTGCTCCATTGATCTATGTGTCTGTTTTTGTGCCAGTACCATACTGTCTTGATGATCACAGCTTTGTAGTAGAGCTTGAAGTCTGGAATTGTGATGCCACCAGGTTTGGTTTTACTTTTTCAACATTCCTTTGGTTATGTGGGGGTTTTTCTGGTTCCATACAAATTTTATGATTCTGGATTTTTTGTTCCAGCTTTGTAAAAAAAAAAAAAGTTGATGGCATTTTGGTAGGGATTGCATTGAATGTGTAGATTGCTCTAGGTAGTGTAGATAATTTAATAGTATTTGTTCTTCCAATCCATGAGCATGGAAAGTTTTTCCATTTCTCTGTGTCTTCCTCAATTTCTTTCATGAGTGTTCTATAGTTTTCTGAGTACAGATCCTTTGGCTCTTTGTTTAGGTTTATTCTTAGGTATCTTATGGTTTGGGGTGTAATTGTAAATAGGATTGACTCCTTAATTTCTCTCTCTTCTGTCTCGTTGGTGTATAGAAATGTGACTGATTTCTGTACATTGATTTTATATCCTGCCACTTTGCTGAATTCCTGTATGAATTCTAGCAATTTTGGGGTGGAGACTTTTGGGTTTTCCACATAGAGTATCATGTCATCTGCAAAGTGTGAGAGTTTGATGTCTTCCTTGCTGATTCAGATGCCTTTTATTTCTTTTTGTTGTCTGATTGCTGAGGCCGGGACCTCTAGTACTATGTTGAACAATAATGGTAATAGTGGGCATCCCTGCCGTGCTCCCGGCCTTAGGGGAAAAGCTCTCAGTTTCCCCCATTGAGAATGATATTCGCTGTGGGTATTTTATAGATGGCTTTTATCATTTTGAGGTATGTTCCTTCTATCCCTACAGTGTGGAGAGTTTTATTTTTTATTTTTATTTAATTTTTATTTTTTTAAAGATTTTATTTATTTATTTGACAGAGAGAGATCACAAGGAGGCAGAGAGGCAGGCAGAGAGAGGGGGGAAGCAGGCTCCCCGCTGAGCGGGGAGCCCGATGTGGAGCTCGATCCCAGGACCCTGAGATCATGACCTGAGCCGAAGGCAGAGGCTTAACCCACTGAGCCACCCAGGCGCCCCTGTGGACATTTTTCATCAACAAAGGATGCTATACTTTGTCAAACGCTTTTTCTGCATCTACTGAGAGTACTGTATGGTTCTTGTCCTTTCTTTTACTAACGTGATGCACCGCGTTGATTGACTTGCGGATGTTGAACCACCCTTGCTGCCCGGGAATGAATCCCACTTGGTCATATGGTGGATCATCCTTTTACTGTACTGTTGCATCCTACTGGCCAGTGACTTGGTGAGAATTTTGGCGTCCATGTTCATCAGGGATATTGGTCTGTGATTCTCCTTTTTGATGGGGTCTTTGTCTGGTTTTGGGATCAAGGTACTGCTAGCCTCATAGAATGAGTTTGAAATTTTTCCTTCAATTTCTATTTTTTCAAACAGCTTCAGAAGAATAGGTATTATTTCTTCTTTAAATGTTTGGTAGCATTCCCCTGGGAAGCCATCTGGCCCTGGGCTCTTTTTTGTTTGGAGATTTTTGATGACTGCTTCGATTTCCTTGCTGATTATGAGTTTGTTCAGGTTTTCTATTTCTTCCTGGTTCAGCTTTGGTAGCTTATATGTCTCTAGGAATGGATCCATTTCTTCCAGATTGTCTAATTTGTTAGCATACAGTTGCTCACAGTGTGTTCTTATAGCTGTTTGTATTTCATCAGTATTGGTTGTGATCGCTCCTCTTTCATTCATGATTTTATTTATTTGGGTCATTTCTCTTTTCTTTTTGGTAAGTCTGGCCAGGGTTTATCAATTTTTTTTAAAGATTTTATTTATTTATTTGACAGAGAGAGAGAGAGATCACAAGCAGGCTGAGAGGCAGGCAGAGAGGGAGAGGAGGGAGCAGGGGAAGCAGCAGGCAGAGGGAGAAGCAGGCTCCCCACTGACTAAGGAGATAATATGGGACTCGATCCCAGGACCCTGGGGTCATGACCTGAGCCAAAGTCAGATGCTTAACTGACTGAGCCACCCTGGCATCCCAGGTTTATCAGTCTTATTAATTCTTTCAAAGAACTGCTCCTAGTTTCGTTGACCTGTTCCACTGCTCTTTTGGTTTCTATTTCATTGATATCCGCTCTGTTCTTTATTATTTCTCTTCTCCTGCTGGGTTTAGGCTTTATTTGGTCTTCTCTCTCCAGCTCCTTTAGGTGTAAGGTTAGGTTGTGTATTTCAGACCTTTCTTATTTCTTGAGAAAGGCTTGTATTGCTATAAACTTTCCTCTCAGGACCACCTTTGCTATGTCCCAAATGGTTTGAACAGTTGTGTTTTCATTTTCATTTGTTTCCATGAATTTTTTTTGAATTCTTCTTTAATTTCCTGGTTGACCCATTCATTCTTCAGTAGGTTTCTCTTTAGCCTCCATATATTTGAATTCTTTCCAAATTTCCTCTTGTGATTGAGTTCCAGTTTCAAAGTACTGTGGTCTGAAAATATGCAGAGAATGATGCCAACCTTTTGGTACCAGTTGAGACCTGACTTGTGACCCAGAAAGTGATCTATTCTGGAGAATGTTCCATGTGCACTCGAGAAGAATGTGTGTTCTGTTGCTTTGGGATGGAATGTTCCGAATATATCTGTAAAGTCCACCTGGTCCAGTGCGTCATTCAAAGACCTTATTTCCTTGTTGATATTCTGCTTAGATGATCTGTGCACTGCAGTGAGGGGAGATGTTATTAAAGTCCTCTGCTATTACTGTATTGTTGTTGATGTGTTTCTTTGATTTTGTTATTAATTGGCTTATATAATTGACTGCTCCCATGTTAGGGGCATAAATATTTACAATTGTTAGATCTTCTTGGACCCTTTAATTAAAATGTAGAGTACTTCCTCATCTCTTATTACAGTCTTTGGTTTAAAATCTGATTTGTCTGATATAAAGATTGCCACCCCAACTTTCTTTTGATCTCCATTTGCATGGTAAATGGTTTTCCACCCCTTCACTTTAAATCTGGTGGTGTCTTTGGGTCTAAAATTGCAGACAGCATATTGATGGGTCTTGTTTTTTTTATCCAATCTGATACCCTGTGTCTTTTGATTGGGGCATTTAGCCCATTTACCCGCAGAGTAACTTCTTTTTTTTTTTTTTAAGATTTTATTTATTTATTTGACACAGAGAGATCAGATCACGAGGAGGCTGAGAGGCAGGCAGAGAGAGAGAGAGGAGGAGGAAGCAGGCTCCCTGCTGAGCAGTGAGCCCAATGCGGGCTTCGATCCCAGGACCCTGAGATCATGACCTGAGCCAAAGGCAGGGGCTTTAACCCACTGAGCCACCCAGGCGCCCCCGCAGAGTAACTTCTTAAAGATATGAATTTAGTGACATTGTGTTACCTGTAAAGTGATTGATACTTTTTTTGTCTCTGTTTCTTTCTAGTCTATGTTACTTTTGAGGTCTCTCTTTGCTTAGAGGACCCCTTTTAATATTTCTTGTAGGGCTTGTTTGCTGATTACAAATTCTTTTAGCTTTTGTTTGTCCTGGAAGTTTTTTTTTACCACTCTTATTTTGAATGACAGCCTAGCTGGATATAGTATTCTTGGCCGCATATTTTTCTCATTGAGCACCCTGAATATCTCATGCCAGTCCTTTCTGGCCTGCCAGGTCTCTGTGGGTAGATCTTCTGCCTATCTAATGTTTCTACCCTTGTAGGTTACAGACCTTTGGTTCTAAGCTGCTTTCAGGATTTTCACTTTGTCTCTGAGATCCGCAAGTTTCACTATTATATGTTGGGGTGTCAACCTATTTGTATTGATTTTGAGGGGGGTTCTCTCTGCCTCCTGGACTTGAATGCCTGTTTCCATCCCCAGATTAAGCAAGTTCTGCACTGTAATTTGCTCCAATATACCTTCTGCCCCACCCTTCTTTTTAAATCCCAGTTCTAATATTGTTTCACTTTATGGTGTCACTTATCTCTCAAATTCTCCCCTCGGGATCCAGTAGTTGTTTATTTCTCTCTTCCTCAGCTTTTTTATTCTCCATCCTTTGGTCTTCGAGATCACTAATTCTCTCTCTGCCTCATCTATCCTAGCAGTAAGAGGCTCCATTTTTGTTTGCAGCTCATTAATAGCCTTTTTTACTTTGACTTGATTAGATTTTAGTTCTTGTATTTCTCCAGAAAGAGATTCTCTAGTTCTTCTATGCTTTTCTCAAGCCCAGCTGGTATCTTTATAATCACTATTCTGAACTCTAGTTCTGACATCTTATGTCCATACTTACCGGGTCCCTGGCAGTCGGCATCTTTTTTGAGGTGAGTTTTTCCATCTTGTCATTCTGTCCAGAGAAGAATAGATGAACGAGAGAAGAAAATACTAAAACGGCAACAATGACCCCAGAGAAATATACATTAAACAAATCAGAAGAGACCTGAAACTAATTTTAAAAATAATAAAAATTTTTTAAAAAGAGAATATAATCAGACAGGTGAACAGGATAGAGTAATGCACTGGATTCTGTGTGTATTTTGGTCTGTTTGTTAGAAAACTAGATCCCAAAATTGTAAAGAAAGACTAACTTATATATGTACAAAAGTAAAATCAACTACAATGAAAAGATAAAATATAAATGTAAAAATGAAAATTAAAGAGAATTTTAAAAGAGACTTGATAAATAAGAAATTGGTTGAAAAAGGAAGGAGAACAAAAAGTCAAAATCGAAAAAGACTAAAGAGTCATGGGGGAGGGATCATGCATTCTCTGTGCTGTATTCCCCCAGCGCTGGAGTTTTGCAGTCCTCAATGATCAGTAAACTTGGTCTTGGCTGGGTGTTCACTTCCTGGTAGCCCGCTTATGGAGGCCCTACCCCGCCCCCGCCATCTATCTTCCCATATACCACCTGGGATTCACTTCTCCGCACCTCCTCCCTTGCAGGAAGTGGTCACTTTTCTGTTAGTGGAATTGCACTTATTCTTATCTTCAATCTCGGGTTGAGTTCGCAGGTATTCAGAATGATTTGGTAGCTATCTAGCTGAATTCCTAGGACCAGATAAAACTAATGTCTCCTACTCCTCCACCATCTTGGACTCTCCCTCAGAATGAATCTCTTTTTTTTTTTTAAGTAATCTCTATGTCCAAAGTGGGGCTCGAACTCATGACCCTCAGATCAAGAGTTGCATGTCAACTGACTGGGCCAGCCGGGGCCTCTGGGAATGAATCCTTTGATGCCCTCTGCCATGACAGCCAGAGCCTTCCACCCCTCCATACTGTCTCTGGCCACCACCACTTTGTGCCCAGGACGTGGGTCTGGGCACATCTGAACACCACTCTTAGGAACCTCAAAGAAGCCGGATCAGCTGCTTTGTGCTTGCCTTGGGCTCTGTCTGTGACAATGTCCCAGGGACCCAATCCTTCCAGACCAGATGCACCCAGAGGCCCACCATCCCCAATTCTCATCGGTCAGCATGCCCTCACCCCCACCCCTGCATTCGCCTCCCCAGAATGGAGGACCAAGGTGGAGAAGTAGAGCCATGGGGGTCACGTAGGCACAAAGGGTGTTAGAGAACAGGAACAGACAAAGATGGCATCAAATTTGGCCTGGGGGAGACAGGGAGGCATGAGTCCAAGGTGGAGAGGATCAGGTCAGGTCAACTCATTTTTGGCTTTAATAGGTGGGCAGGGCTGGGAGGGTGGGGCTGGGAGCCAGGGCTTTGTGCCCAGTCCTTCTGTCCTTGCCCACAGGACTGGGGGTTAGCTGTTTTGCTATTGAGGGAGAAAGGAAGAGGTGGTAGAACACCAGGGCTTGTTCCGGTGTGGAACTGCAACCAACTGGTATACCAATGAACAGACTGAGAAAATTCAAGCAATAGCAGTGAAATTATTCTTTTTTCTTTCAAGATCTTATTTAAATGCAAGTTAATTAACATGTGGTGTACTATTCGTTTCAGGAGTAGAGTTTAGTGATTCGGCACTTGCATACATCACCCAGTGCTCATTACCACACGTGCCCTCCTCAGTGCCCATCACCCACTTGCCCCACCCCCCGCCCCCTCCCCTCCAGCAGCCCACAGTCTATTTCCTAGAGTTAAGAGATTCTTACGGTTTGCCGCCATGAAATTATTTGAAAATGATTTAAAATGGTTTTGAAATTATTTTAAAATACCTCTGCTTGTGGCAACTGGCAGAAGTAGATTTGAATGATCCCAGGGAAAAGGTATCTTCATCATAGGCCTTGGAAAACCTAACCAATAATTTTTCAAGGGCAATGAGTAGTACATAGTAAAGCAGAGCAAGTGCATAAGGAAGCAAAGCACCATGCGTGGAAAAAAAAAAGACCACAAATCATGAGAAACATAACAATTACCAGACACAGGTTTTAAAATTAATGAATTGAAAGATAGATTAATAAAATGCCCAGAATTAGGAATATAACAGGTTGGAAGATTCTGGGAAGATGGCACAGCAGGAAACACCAGAACTCAATTACCCCACCTGGACAACAGTTGCAGGGGCAGAATCTGTGTAACATTTGGTAATTTATGGTTAATTTAGATCAATTTCAGCTCTCACCACAGTAGCAACTACCCCAGCCCCAGCCTCACAGCACACAGCTGTGCATGGGCTTCTGGAGCAGCTGGAACACAGTGTGCAGGAGCCTGGGTGAACAAAAAGGAGCCTGTCCTCCAAACATCAGGGATCTGTGTTTTTGATCACACAGGTGCAGACACAGAGGTGGGCAGCCATTGTTGCGAGCCCCTTCCCATCCAGGTGAAGTGCCTTCCAGGTAGTTAAAAACCTAGAGCTCTTTTTCTCCCCACTCACTTTATCTTCCTCTTTTTCCTCCTTTTGGGAGCCAGATATTAAAGATAAGGGCATTAAAAAATAACCACACATGAGGGGAAAGTTAGAAAGTGATCATCTGTGTCCAGGGAAAGGCTCAGAAAAGACCTTAAGTTATGTCTCAGTCTGATCTTTGGCCCAGAGACCACTTACAGCAGTTAAAAAATAAAAAAACTAATAATCAAAAACAACACAAAATTGCAAACCCTGGGGAAGGGGGAACATCTGATTTTCAGAGTTACCACACCATTAGATCCAAAATCCAGTTCTCAACAAAAAATCCCAAGGCATACAAAGAAACAGGAAAGCATCCCATTCAAAGGGATTTAAAAAACAAACGAACAAACAAACAACCCCCCCCCCCAAAAAACCCAGAAACTGTCACTGAACAAGACCTAATGACAGATGTACTAGACGAAAACATTAAAACAACTATCTTACAAATGCTCAAAGAGCGTTCCTGGCTGGTATATGACTCTTGATCTTGGGGTTGTGTGTTTGAACCCCACATTGGGTGCAGATATTACTTAACACAATAATATCTTAAAAGAAAAGAAAGGATACTCAAGGAACTGAAGGAGGATGTAGAGAAAGTCAAGAACGCTCTGTGTGAACCAAATGAAATATCAATAAAGGGACAGGAAAATCCATAAAAGAAACTAAAAAGAAATTCTGGAGCTGAAAAGCACAGGAACTGAAATGAGAAATTCACTAGAGATTCAACAGCAGATCTGAGCAGGCAGAAGAAAGAATTCATGAATTCGAAGAGAGAGCAGCAGAATTATTGAGTCTGAGGAACAGGTGGAAAAAAGACTGAAGAAAAGTGAACAGAGCTCAGGGGACCTGGGGGACACCATCCAACAGACCAGCATGTGCATTGCGGGGGTCCAGAAGGAAGGGAGAGAGAGAAGGGACCAGAGAGAATATTTGGAGAAATAATGGCCGAAAGCTTCCCAAATCTGATGAAACATATAAATGCAAATATCCAAGAAGCTCAATGAACTCCGAGTAATATGAACTCAGAAAGATCGACACCAAGACATATTATAATCAAACTATTGAAAGCCCAAGATAAAGAATCTTTTTTTTTAAAGATTTTATTTATTTATTTGTGAGAGAGAGTGCAAGCATAAGTAGGGGGAGTGTCAGGCAGAGGGAGAAACAGGCTCTCCACTGAGCAGGGAACCCAATGTGGGGGTGGATCCCAGGGCCATCACGACCTGAGCCAAAGGCAGATGCTTACCCAACTGACCCACCCAGGTACCCCATAAAGAGACAATATTGAAAGCTTGTATGTACTCATCACATATAACGGATCTTCAGTGAGGTCAATGAGCAGATTTCTCAGCATAATTTAGAGGCCAGCAGGTAGTGGGCCAATATTTTCAAAGTGCTAAAAGAAAAAGGAAAAAAAAACACAAAAATATGTCAACCAAACATCCTACATCTGGCAAAACCATCCTTCAAGGGTGAGGGAGAGACTGAGACATTCCCAGATAATGAAAAGCTGATGGAGATGTGATCACTGCACCTGCCCTGGAGAAAATGGTCCAGGAGTCCTGCAGGGTGAAATGAAAGGACACTAGTCAGTGTCTTAAAGCCATATGGAGAAATAAAGATCTCAGGAAAGGTGACTACGTGGCCATTATATAAGCTATTTTTTATATGTTCAATTAGCCAACATATAATACTATATAAGCTATTGTAACAATGGTTTGTAACTCCACATTTGTTTTCTGCATGATTTAATAGATAACTGCATTTAAGATGATTACTAGCTTATATTCGGAGCACATAATGTATACAGATGTAATTTTGTGGCATCAACAACTGAAAGGGCTGGGGACAGAGCTGTAACAGAGCAGAGATTTTGTTTGTTGTTAAGGTTAAGCTGTTATAGGGCGCCTGGGTGGCTCAGTGGGTTAAAGCCTCTGCCTTCGGCTCAGGTCATGATCTCAGGGTCCTGGGATCGAGGCCCACATCAGGCTCCCTGCTCAGCAGGGAGCCTGCTTCCTCCTCTCTCTCTGCCTACTTGTAATCTCTCTGTCAAATAAATAAATAAAATCTTAAAAAAAAAAAGTTAAGCTGTTACAAAGCAAAATGAGAGCGTTGTAACTTTATTTCCATGGTAACCATAGAGAAAATAGCTATAGGCAAAAGGAAATGAGAATATACACAAAAGGAAATGAGAAAGGAATTTAAATGATTCGCTACAAAGAAGACAGTAATGCAGGAAATGAAAGACGAAAAAGATCTATTATGCACGTAGAAAACAGCACAATGATGGAAGTAAGTCCCGCCTTATCTGTAATTACTTACATGTAAATGAAGAAGACAGTAATGCAGGAAATGAAAGACGAAAAAGATCTATTATGCACGTAGAAAACAGCACAATGATGGAAGTAAGTCCCGCCTTATCTGTAATTACTTACATGTAAATGAATTAAACTCCCCAATGAAAAGACAGAGACTGGCAGAATGGATAAAAACATAAGATCCAACCACAGGTTGTCTACAAGAGATGCACTTGAGATCCAAAGACACAGATAGAAAGTGAAAGGATGGAAAACCATACTCCATGCAAACAGTGACCAAGGAGAGCAATGGTGGCCACACTCACATCAGACCAAATAGACCTAAATTCGAAAATGGTTACAAGAGACAAAGGACAGGATATATTAATAACACATCAGTACAAGAAAACATAACAATTATAAACATTTCCACACGCAGTGACAGACCATCAAACGATAGGAAGCAAACACTGACGGAATTGAAAGGAGACATCGCCAGCAGAACAGTAACAGTTGGAGATGCCAGACCCCTGCTCGCAACAGCGGGTGAACGACCAGACTGAAGACAAGTAAGGGCACAGAGGACTCACCCCAAGCAGCCAGCCAGATGCAACGGACACACAGAGCCCCCGCCCGGCGACAACCCCACATGCCTTCTCCTCGGTGCCCTCGGGACAGTTTCCAGGACAGACCGTATGTGAGACCACGCAGTAAGTCTCAGTCATTTTTAAGAGGTAGATATCATACAAAGTGTCCTCTCTGGCCACAGCGGGATGAAGGTAGAAATCAGGAACAGAAGGAAAACTGGAACTTTCACAAATTTGTGGAAATTAAGTAACATACTCTTAAATCAATTGATCAAAGAAGAAATCACAAGAAAATTAGAAAATACTTAGAAACAAACGAAGATGAAAAATCTTCAACACAACAGAACTACGGAATGCAGTGAAAGCAACTCTAAGAGTATGGGGAAATTTATAGCTCTAAACACATTTAAAAACAGAAAAGATTTCAAATCAGCCATCTGAGTTTACTACTTGACGAACTAGGAAGAACAGAACAGACTACATACAAAGCTAGCAGGAGGAAGGAAAAGATGAAGCTGGGAGTGGAGATAAACAAAGTGGAGAACGGGAAACAGTAGAGAAAATCCATAAACAAAAAGCTGCTTCCTTGAAAAGACCATCAAAGTGGACAAACCCTTAGCTATATGGGCTAAGAATAAAAAGAGAGACTCCGATGACTAAAATCAGAAATGAAGTGGGAACGTTATTACTGATTCTACAGGAATAAAAGGATTGTCAGAGTAGTGTGAACAGTTACATGCCAACAAATCGGGTAACTTAGATAAGTGGACAAATTTCTGGCAACACAGAACCTACCAAGATTGCGTCACAGAGATGCCGAAAGTCTCAATAAACCTGCAACTGGTAAGGAGACTGAATCAGTAATCAAAAATCCCCCAACAGGGATGCCTGGGTGGCTCAGTCAGTTGGGTATCTGCCTTTGGCTCAGGTCATGATCCCGGGGTCCTGGGACTGAGTCCTGCATCGGGCTCCTTGCTCGGTGGGGAGCCTGCTTCTCCCCCTGCCTCTGCCTGCCTCTCTGCCTGCTTGTGCTCTCTCTCTCTCTGACAAATAAATAAATAAAATCTTTTAAAAAAAAATCCCCCAACGGGGCAAAGCCCAGGACCTGAGGGCGTCACAGGTGAATCCTACCAAACACTTAAAGAAGAATTAATACCAATCCTTCCCCAACTTTTCCCAAAAACTGAAGGGGAGAGAAACTTCCCAGCTCATTCTGTGAGGTCAGGCTTACCGTTGTACCGAAGTCAGACAGAGACACTGTAGGAAAAGAAAACTATAGACCCACATCCATGATGAACACAGATGCAAAAATCCTCCATGAAATACCAGCAAACAGAATTCAGCAGCACGTTACAAGGGCTACACAGGGAGGGGACAACTGCATGATTCCAGGGTGTGGGTAATACTCTAGTCCTTGATTCAGAGGTTGGGGATACAGGGCGCCTGGGTGGCTCAGTAGGTTAAAGCCTCTGCTTTCGGCTCAGGTCATGATCTCAGGGTCCTGGGATCGAGGCCCACATCGGGCTCTCTGCTCAGCGGGGAGCCTGCTTCCCCCTCTCTCTCTCTGCCTCCTTGTGATCTCTCTCCCTCTGTGAAATAAATAAATAAATAAATCTTTAAAAAAAAAGAGGTTGGGGATACACTGTATTTCTTTTGTGCATGTTCAACTGCACACTTATGATTTGTGCACATTTCCGTATGTATTCACTAAAAAAAAGTCTACTTATATTTTTAAAGAAAAAATGAAACAAAATAAAGAAATGTTCAGACACAGACAGAAGGTCTTCAGGAAGGAAATTCCAGAGGATGTGGCTCAGGCGGAGATAAAGAGAACCCAGATGGAAGATCTGCGGGTAAGTGAGGAGCAAGACAACAGGGACATCTGGCGGGAAAGATAAAGAAAACAGGACTACGTTAAACCACAACGAAAAGATAGACATCAGATATCTGACAATGTATACATCAGGAAAGGGTAAATGGAGTTGACCGTTCTAGATAAAATATCCAAAGACCTGCCTTTACAGAAGGGTGAAGGTATTGAGTTTGTCGCTTTTTACAGGTTCATTTGGTCAGTTTTGACATATGTATACACCTATGACGTCATTGCCACCATCAAGGTCATGAACATACTCATCACCCCCACTGTCTCCTCACCTGGCAGCTCTCCACAAGACAACCGTCAACCGATCTGCTTTCTGTTGCTATAGATTAGTTTGCATTTTCTACAGTCTTCTGTAAGTGGACTCATTTCTTCTATTTGTTTGCCTGTCTACTTCAAGTTAGCATAATTACACTGAGTTTTATCTACATTGTTGGGTGTATCAATCATTTTACTTCATTCCATTTTACTAGTGAGTCATGTTCCATTGTATGGAAAAACCACAGTTGGTTTCTTCATTCACCTGTTGATGGACATTCCGGTAAAGTCCACTATTTGGCTATTACAAATAAAGCTGCTCTGAATACTCACCTGTAAGTCTCTATGTGGGCGTATGCTTTCATTTGGGTTTTTTTCTTTAATCTCTACTTAACATTTTTTTAAATACCAGCATAATTAACATACAGTGTGGTACTGGTTTCAGTTGTCCAAAATAGTGATTCAAAAATTTTACACATCCACTTAACATTTTTAATCTTTCTCGTAGCTTCCTGAACATTCGGAATACAGTTACGACTTTAATGTCTTTGTCTACTGATTCTATCATCTGTGTCATTTCCGGGTCAGCTCTGAATAACTAATTTTTCCTTGTCATTATCAGTTGTATTTACCTGCTTCTTTGCATTTATGGTAAGTTTTAGTGGATGCCAGATATTGTAAATTTTACAATGTTGGGTCATGGAGATTTTCTATTCCTAATTATACATTCGAGCTTCCTCTGGAATGCAGTGAAGTTATTTGGACACGATTTGATTCTTTCGGGTCTTCCTTTTACATTTTGTTAGGTTCAGTCAGAACAATCTTTAGGCCAATTTGCTCTCCTACTGAGGCAATAGTTTTTGGAAGATTCTCCTCAAGGCACATGGCTGGTGGCTCCACGCTCTATTTCTGGCCCCAGATGAACTCTGAGGATTGCTCATCCTTACCCATCACAGGGGTCCTCCCCCAAGCTGTGGGTGGTCACTGCACATGCACACTCCGGTCCGCTCTCTGCTGAGGACTCATGGGGAGCACCCCGCAGAACCCCAGAGCTCTCCTCTCTGCAGCCCGTTCTCTCTGACACTCTGTCCTAAAACTGCTACTCACCTGGGGCACCCCAAATTCTGAGCTCTGTCCCTTCAAGGCAGGGGCACTGCCTAGCTTTATTTGGGCTCCTCATCCCTCCCCAGAAGCCCGGAAAATTCCTCCAGAAGTAACCTGGGACATCGCAGGGCTTTCCTTGCTGTTTCCCTCTTTCGAGGACAACCGTTCTGCACTGCCAGTTTCCCACTGCCTGGGAAGCTGTGGTCCATGCTCTGTCCAGTTCTTCAGATGTCTGACGTGGTAGACCAGCTAGCCATGGGAAGTTGGTGTCATTCGTTTTAGACGATAATAAGCTAAGCAGACCCATGGTGAGTCTACTAAAAAAAGCAGAGTGAGTAGCTTTTAAGCAAACATGTGTGTTGATCAAACGAATTATCAGGAATAATCAGTCCAAAAGGAGGCTCAAAGGCGAGAACAAACATATCAGAGAGTTTTATTCAATGATAATGGACAAAATATTCTAGTTAACGAAGAATGCCACCCCGAATAAAGAAGCTAACCCAACACAACTAAATGCTGTTTATATGAAATACAAGTACATCATAAGGACACACAGGAAAGCTGAAAGTAAAAGACTGGCTAAAAAGCACATTACGTAAATGCTCATTAAAAATAAGACTAGTATCGGCATGTTGATATCAAATAAAATAGATCTCAAGACAAGAACAATGGAGAACAGATGAATCCACTATTATGGATATGAAGGAGACTTCAATGCCCACCACCCCTGTTGGAAGCGGGCAGACCCAGTAGGCAGAGAATCAGGAAGCACACTGTTGAGACCATCATCAATCAGATAGAATGGACTAAAGACCACATCAGCCAACAGCAGCAGGACACACAACCTTTGCAAACTCTCGTGGAACACTCGGCAAGACAGACCACATTCTGGGCCACACTGCTCTCCTGAACAGATTTAAAACCATAGAAACCACACAATGTCTGCTCTCAGACCACAGTGGAGTTAAATTAGGAATCATAACAGAAAGAAAGCCGGAAAATCCCCCAAATACTTGGAGATTAAACAGTGCACTTCTAAATAACATCAGTCAAAGAAGAAATTGCAAGAGAAATTTTAAAATATTTTGAACTAGGGGCACCTGGGTGGCTCAGTCGTTAGGTGTAGACTCTCCTCTTCCTTTGCTCTCATTTCACAGGCTCTTTACGGAGTCCAATCTTACTGGAACACTTTCATGCCCACTGCTCAGGCTACCATCCTCTAGCCCATAGCTGGCGTATGGGGAGGAGAAAGCCTGCCTTTTGGCTAGAAGTTGTTACCCTGGCCAGGATGGTAATAAGACCCAGAAACTCGATGCCCGCTCTTTGTTCCTGTCCTTCTATGACATTGTCTGTCTTGGGCACGGGACAGCCACCCAGGTCACCAGGACCGCTGCCCATCTAGGCCGCTGTGTGAGTTTCCTCTTCATCGATCTAATGTGACCCCTCCACATCCCTGGTCTGGCCACTTCTGGCTGCGGACCTCCACTGGGAGCTGGCCGAAACCAGTACCCGATGGAACTAAAACCCAACCGGGGACCATCTCCTAGGGAAGCTGGCTGCAAGGACCACGTGTGTTGGAATGTCGCTTCCATCCAACCATGATAGGTTTCCATCTTTACTGTTTTCAGTCTATGTCCTCTACTAACACTTAAATTACAAAAATGGGTAACTTCCCCTTGTAAAAGTTTCCTAGTGTTCTCCATGGGTTAAAAAGGGCGGGTTCTTCACGGCAAGGGAAGGCATGACCTTCAAGGCCGGTAAGATAAGGTGTGACCTTCACGGCACGACCTTCAAGGCACGGTATTGCAGTCCACATGCCAGACACCATCTGCCCCCTAGGACGCAGTGGGGAAGTGGGGGGACGCTAGCATCCCCTACAGGGGCCTTCACTGCGGCGTTGTCCTAGTGATTTTGTTCAAGGGCTGCTTCAGGTCACTTTTTATTTTAAGATTTCATGTATTCATCGAGAGAGATCTATGTCTCTCCCGACGCAGAGGGTGATAATGATCTCAACAGGCCTCCCCTGGATAAACCCAGCTTGCTGGAGGAAACGGGCCATCCCAGATGAAGGGGACTCCCTCTCTCACCGTTCCTCCCCCTGATAGACGTGGGGGCTTCTCCTTCCCCCGTTTCCCGGGGGAATCGCTATCATTGGAACCAACTCTGGTCAGTCTTTCTTGGGACGGGGACTTCGATGAATATTCCCAAGCAGCTGCCGAAACTCCCTTTGTTTTGGGAAAATTCCGAGTCCTTTCCCGCCTGACACGGGCTGCCTATCCCTCCTCGTTGGCGGGAAAACATGGCGTCCGATGGCTCTCGAACCGGAACCGGAAGCCCTTTCTCTGCCTTCCGGCAGCACTTCCGCTCTTTTGTCTCCCCTCCCCCTCCTCCTGCTTCCGCATCACCTTGGGCGCGGCCTGCATAACCGGCTTCTAGACCGTCCTCGGTGACCCAGGCGCCAGGCTCCGTCTCCCCTCACCATCAAGGAGCGAAGAAGAGCACCCGGGACCGAACACCCCCCCAGTCCAGATTTCCTCCCCGGGGTCTCGGGCAGAAATTAACAATGGGGAGGGTCCAGGTGGAGCGTGACTCAGTATTTTTTTTTTTTAAGATTTTATTTATTCATTTGACACAGAGAGAGAGATTACAAGCAGGCAGAGAGGCAGGCAGAGAGAGAGGGGAGAGGGAGAAGCAGGCTCCCTGCTGAGCAGAGAGNGAGCCCGATGTGGGCCTCGATCCCAGGACCCTGGGATCATGACCTGAGCCGAAGGCAGCGGCTTTAACCCACTGAGCCACCCAGGCGCCCAGTGACTCAGTATTTAAACTAAGTTCACGGGCGCCTGGGTGGCTCACTTGTTGGGCATCTGCCCTCAGCACAGGTCGTGATCCCAGGGTCCTGGGATCGAGCCCCAGGTCAGGCTCCCTGCTCAGCGGGAAGCCTGCTTCTCCCTCTCCCACTCCCCCTGCTGGTGTTCCCTCTCTTGCTGTCTCTGTCAAATAAATGAATAAATCTTAAAAAATAAATAAATAAATAAATAAACTAAGTTAAGTTTGTTGGTTTAATTAAGATCAACCTGTATTTCAAGTTATCAGCACTAAATGTGAAACTCATTCTATGGAGGTTTGCTGAAGGTCAAATAAGCTTGTGTTCTCTCTGTTGCAGTTTGTTAGCAAAAGATGACTTAAAATGATGATTAATCTCATCTGTCTGCAAGTTTTCCATGGGTGATCTTTAAGATAGCTTTCAGAGTCTTTGGTAGCCTGAAGCTTTAAAAGTTTTGCTAGGATGATACATGGGATTAAATTCTTTGGATGGCAAGGTCTTTTCCAAATAGGATAAAGTACAGAATCATTGATGACTGAACGTAGGTCTGAGCTTTAGACTTCTTACTGCAAAGAGACTAAGAATATTTGGGTCTGTTGGTAAACATGCGTTGTGCTTAACTGATTCATAAATTGGCCATCTAAGGAGTTCTGCTGTGATGGCTCACAACTGGTCACTACTTGGTCTTCCCTGGAGACCAAGGTTTCTAGGAGTGCAGAATTCTGATAAAAGTAACTAAGACTGATGGAAATAAGGGACACAAGTCTGTGTAAGGAAGATCTTAGGGACGGGGACGCGTTTCTGCTGAAGGTAAAAGAAAGCAATTTTGTCCTGAATGAAACTGGCTGTTTGGAAAGAAAGGGCTTGGGACAATGCAAAGGAAAGTTGTAGGGAAATCCTGGGAAGGGAATTTCAGGTGTGGTCAGGATGGACTAACATTAAAAGGAATGGATTTTAAAGTGCACTGGTCTAAGACTGAAAGTCTCTTTTCTCTCTGGTAAAAAGACAAAGTTTTCACAAATTGTCGGTCTGCTCTTGATAAGAAAATGTAAACACGTTGTTTTTCTCTTTGCCTGCCCAGGAAAACCAGTTTCTATATTTGGTCTTTATCAAGTCTTTGATGATCCCTAATCCTATGCTTTTAAACTTTCTAAGGTTTTTTTTTTTTTAAGATTTTTTATTTATTTGACAGAGAGACAGAGAGAGATCACAAGTAGGCAGAGAGGCAGGCAGAGAGAGAGGAAGACGCAGGCTCCCTGCTGAGCAGAGAGCCCGATGCGGGGCTCGATCCCAGGACCCTGAGACCATGACCTGAAGGCAGAGGCTTTAACCCACTGAACCACCCAGGTGCCCCTCTTTCTAAGGTTTTAACAAACTTCCCCAAGATTTAAATCGTGAACAAAGTCTCATTGACTAATTAGGCTTGTTGCTTTGGTATGTTACGTTTTGGTATAAGGTCGTCATCACTCGACATTCCGGCTATGGAAGTGTAATGTGTCACAGAAATGACGGAGTATCCTTGTCAATGGCAGCAGAATGAACTTGCAAATCAGGTCATTAACAATGTACATTTCTGAGTTTTGTCATTTATAATTGTTCTTACTCTGTTGTGAAACATGTTTCATTTTCAAGGAGATTCATAAAAGGGACTTTTAGGACAAATACAGATAATGAATATCTTTAAGATTGAAGCTGAAGTGGGTAAGAATTTCCAGAACTAACTAAAAGCTCCATTCAAACTGAACAAGAATAGTAACATTTGTGACTCTTGTTTGAAACATTGCTGGTTCTCTAATGTGGGCTCTTCCAGACTAAGGTAGCTTTTTCTTAAGGTATCTGTGACTTACAGAAATGTAATCAAGGGCGCCTGGGGGGCTCAGTGGGTTAAAGCCTCTGCCTTCGGCTCAGGTCATGATCTCAGCGTCCTGGGATTGAGGTCCGCATCGGGCTCCCTGCTCGGCGGGGAGCCTGCTTTCGCCTGCCTCTCTGCCTACTTGTGATCTCTCTCTGTGTGTCAAATAAATAAATAAAATCTTTAAAAAAAAAAAAAGAAATGTAACCAAGTACTCATTTGCAAACAAATTCATGCATTCAACTCTTCTCTCTACCTGAACCCTCTGAAGTTCAAAAGGCTCAGTGAATACGCCTTCTCCCATGGCAGTCCTAGTCACTTGCATACGTTCGATAAGAATCTGTTCTCCTTGTAACCAGACACCTTTGGAAGGAAACAGGGCTCACTTTACCAAGGCTTTGACCAGATATTTGAGAGAAACACGCATAGACTCAGCTATGACCAAACCGCTTTAAGGAACTGAGGTTGACTTTATGTGACGTGGAACCATAACGCTCCTTGGAAATGTTGGCCTGATACCTGCTTACAGAGTTCCCAGCAGCCTCACCAGGTGAGGAAAGAATGTCACTTCCTGGCAGGTGCAGGAAACTCAGGAGACTTCGGGGACCTTGTGAAGAGGAACTCACCCAAATCTGCAGGTACTGCAGGCAGGTCTGACAGTAAGTGCTTGGCTTGGCTTCTGGCCTGGAGACGCTACTAAAAGTTCAACCTAGAGATTCCTTATGGAAGTTCCAGCAAAGCAGATTCTCTTTTTTTTTTTTTTTTTTAAGATTTTATTTATTTATTTGACAGAGAGTGAGATCACAAGTAGGCAGAGAGGCAGGCAGAGAGAGAGGAGGAAGCAGGCTCCCCACTGAGCAGGGAGCCCGATGCGGGCCTCGATCCCAGGACCCTGAGATCATGACCTGAGCCGAAAGCAGAGGCTTTAACCCACTGAGCCACCCAGGCGCCCAGATTCTCAAAGATCTATGTGATCACTCACTATTCTTGCTGAGCTTATGTAAATAATCGGGCCCAGTTTGTTAAAATTGGACTTGTTTTGCAAATTAGTCTTGATTTGGCTGTCTCTAGGAAGTAGGGTTATTTTAGAGAGAAAAATTATGTTTCAACAACCCACCTTTGTGGATGTTAAATCCTAGTTAGGATTGTCTTTGAATGATGTTTGCCTAAGCCAGACAACTGGAGAAATTTCGGAGAGATTGCTACAGTAGCTCATGCACAGACAACCTTCTCGCTTGTTATTCTGTGGGGATAACAGGATCCCGTGGGCATAGGATTATTTGAACAGCTGAACACGGGGTTGATTCCCCAACAATTGTATAACTCAGCGATCACCTTGACCAATTCCGTGTGGCTCGGATGACAAAATCGCTCCGTAAAAGCCAGAGCCTACCCCACTCCATGGGGTAAACCACGGACTTTGAAGATAACGATAACCCCACTTTCCCCATGATTGGACTGGATGATACACTTGCGGAGGCCCTTATCTCCTGAGACAGTCTTCTCCCACTTGCCCGTGATTCCTTATAATTAAGACATTGTTAAGGCTGGAGCTCCAACAAAGACGTCTTCTTGATGGTTTTATTCCTTAGCCGTCTTTATCCTAGAAGCCACCTCCACTGAGATACAATCGCAAACAAAGGCTTTTGCCAAGCATACAACTGTCCTCCTGGTGGGAGCCTCAGAGCTCATCTGGGCCCGTCCCTGCCTGTAACGACTTCACATCAGGTCCAGACTGTCTTAGAGACCAAAGGCCTCCAATGGATGATGGGAGGCCAACTTATTAAACACTAGGCTATGCCTATAGATATGCCTAAAGTATACTTGAAACGTGTCAGACTTTAAACCCAGCTACCCGAACACCTGGACCTGACCACCGTACTTCTATGGAGCGTCACTGCTCAGAGGTTATCGATCTTGTTTATTCTACTCAACCAGATTGAAAAGATGCCCCTACTGAAAAATGCAGGCAACAGTCGGTTTAGTGATGGTAATAGTTTTATGGAAAAAACGGAATGAGAAAAGCTGGGTCTGCCCTAGTGCTCACTTGTGCTTTGAAATTGCCAAAGCCTTAAAAATTATTTGTACTGATACCAAATTTGCTTTCCCAGTCTTACACGTTCATGGAGCAATTTGGAAGAACAGGGGATTATTATCAAGGCATGATTCCCTGCTCAAATATGGGCCTGAAATTATTACTCTTCTTAAGGCTGGATACCTACCTAAGGAGGTAGCTGCAATTCACCTGAAAGGACATCAGGGGATATGACCTTAGAATCTAAAGGAAACAATTCACTAGACTGTGCAGCCGAGCAGGCAGCACAAAACAAAAAAAAAAATTAAGTCTTTTACCAGCCTTAACTTCAGTAAAGTCCACAAGTCCAGCCTCTTCAGACCAAGAAATGCAAGGACTGACTTGTTACTAACGAGGGAGAAATCTTTACACCCGAGAATAACCAGTGGAATATAACACAGGGTTTACCCACACTAGTGATTCCAGCAAAGGTCACGGAGGTGGCAAAAACTTTGCTAAGACAAATTGTCCCTAGAGTTAGACTCCTTTGGTCCCTACAAAGTGACAATGGACTGTCTTTTATTGCACATTCAAAAGATGGCCCTCCAAAACGGAACAGCCCTTGGAGTCTTGACTGCAGTTAAAGGGGTCCGGAATTAGATGACTGGGATTTGACCTGAGGGGTCTGGGCTGCAGACCTGTGCACCGCCCAGGTGCAGGAGCGTGAGGCACTGGGTGCATCCCCCCCCCCGCCCCCCGCTGGTCTTGAGGAACTGGAGAGACGGGGCCTATGGGTGTGGAGAGGTACGCGTGCAGGGCAGATCTGGGCGCAGGCACGGCTGGACGCGATGGGGGAGGGGCACCGTCCTGAGCCACCGAGGTGCTCCCTGCTCGGGATGACTGCCGCGATCCTTGCGACCCTTGCGACCCCCTCCGCAGCCCGCCAGGCCGCGCTACACCAGTCCCCGCTCCCCGCCGTCCGTGCCCACCCTGCACAGCACCTCCTGGGCCCCGGAGACCTCGGGGCGCGGGCCTGCGCGGAGGCCGCGTGGGGAGGACCCTGCGGGCGAGGGGACCCTCGCTCCAGGCCGGGCTGTCCTGGGTCACCGCAAGGCGGAAGCGGCGCGGGGCTCATCGCCCCCCACTCTGGCACCCGGAGACGGCAGGCCCCAGTCTGGCGGGCGCGGGGCACCGGGACGAGCCCCGGGAGGGCGGCCGCAGCGGACTCGGACGCCGGGGAGCAGCTGCACGCACGCGGCGCCGGGCACCCCGCACCGGAGGCCGGGCCCCCTGCCCAGCTGTCCCCCGCCAC
>LNAC01000189.1:5527575-5538746 GCA_002007465.1 Ailurus styani
GGGAGGGGGGCCGCCCGGTCTCCCGGCCGCCCCGACTCACGTGCCCTTCTCTGCTGGTGGCCTGATGGGGGTTCCTCCTCTGTCTCGCTCTCGGAAGACGGTCCTTCCCAAGCCCTGTCCCCCGCGCCTCCCGAGAGCCCCCACACCCCTGCCCCACTGCCGTCTGGGCCGAGTCCATCCTGCGGGCAGCAGGCGCCGCTCCCGGAGGCCCGGCCGGGCCGGCGGGTCTGTGTCCTCAGTTCCGCTCGAGATGTTCTTCGCATATACTTTCTGGTGTTGCTTCGGGAGTGAGCAGCCACCCTCTCCTATCAAACCCCACGTGTAGATCTTTTATGGTAATTTTTGTAGGTTAATGCTGCTGCGCCGTGGATCTCCTTCTGTCTCATTTTTTTTTTCATTGAACTGCTTTTAAGATCTCTCCAAGCCCGCCCCCAGTGCGGCCTCCCTGGGCCCTCCTGCACCCCCGCAACCCAGTCTGGAGGCCCCCTCCGCTGCCGTGGCGCACACGGCCTAGGGAGCAGTCCTTCGTCACCGTGCAGGGGCCGCCGCCGCCGCTCCATCCGCGACGCTGTCTCCAGAGTCCCCCCATCTGACAGCAGCCTTCTCTCTCTGGGCCAGCGTTTGCCAAGTTTTTCCTTTCCGAGTCCTCTTACAGCCTTTCTGGTTCCTTTCTTTTTTCTTTTACTTTCAATATTTTATTTATTTTAGAGAGAGCGACTGCACAAGTGGGAGGGGCAGAGGGAGAGAGAGAACGTCAGCAGACTCCCGCCCGAGCACAACGCCCGACACAGGGCTCCCTCTCATGACCCTGAAATCACGACTGGAGCCAAAATCAAGAGTGGAACACTCAACCGACTGAGCCACCCAGGCGCCCCTTTTTTAAAAAAAAATATTTGAAGTGGGCGCCTGGGTGGCTCAGTTGGTTAAGCAACTGCCTTTGGCTCAGCTCATGATCCCGGGGTCCTGGGATCGAATCCCACATCGGGCTCCCAGCTCCATGGGGAGTCTGCTTCTCCCTCTGACCTTCTCCCTTCTCATGTTCTCTCTTACTCACTCTCTCAGTAAATAAATAAAATCTTAAAAAAATACATTTGAAGTAATCTCTACCCATGGGGCTTGAACTCACAACCTAGAGATTAAAAGCCGCATGTTCTTCCAACTGAGCCAGCCGGGTGCCCCTCTGGTTCGTTTTTATGATACAAGTCAGAGGGCTTTAAATTGATTTAGCCAATCTAAATCTTACTCTTATAAATTAAGCCATTTATGTTTATTACGATCACCGTCATACATGTATTTTTGTCTCATCTGTGCTAATTACTCTTTTTCCTTTTTCCCTCCCTCCACCTCAATGTCTACTTTTCTACTTGTCAATGACATGGAAGTCATACTTTCCGCTTGTATTCATTTAGTAACTTCCTATGTACTTTTAACACATATTACTCACCAAAGTACAAGGCTGTGAAGCTCAGTTTTCTTCTTCCTGAAGTACGGCCTTTGGCAAGCTGATTGCTCCCAGCTTTGTCCGAGCTGCTGGATCAGTGGCACTCAACCGAGGGTTAAGGGTTACTGCCCTGCTACTGTGAAACGTCTTCTGGCTGCTGTCACACTTAAGACGACCCCATCTTTTTTTTTTTTAAGAGAGGGAGCAGGTGCACGTGTGAGCAGAGGGAGGGGCGGAGGGAGAGGGAGAGAACCTCAGGCAGCCTCCACGCCCAGCGCAGAGCCCAACAAGGGGCTCAGTCTCACGACCCTGAGATCATGACCTGGGCCAAAATCAAGAGTCAGACGCCCAGCCGATGGGCCTACCCTGGCGCCCCAGGGACGGCTGCCCCCGGAACGTGCCTTCCTTCTCACTGGGCCTCTCAGTCTCTGCCGCCTTTGCTACCCTACAGGTTTGGGGTGTTTTTAAAATAATGTATCTAGGCGTAGGTTTATTTTTATTCATTCTGTACGAGACTGGGTCAGTGTCATCAGCTTCCAGAAAATCCTTTTCTCATCTGACCTTTCCGCCCATGCCCGTCTCTGCTTCTGGAGCACCCACTGAGCATTCCCACGTTCCACGCTCCTGGCCACTCTGACGAAGCCTCCAGCGCTCATCCTCCTGTGCTGTGGGCCACAGCCTCTCTGGCGCTGGCTTCCCTCCAACTGCCTCCTGAGCTCATTCCCACGGCCGTGTGTCTGAGCTGTTCTCGTCTGTGTGCCGCTTTTTTCTCCTGATGCCCTCGTCTCCTTCAATGGCTCCCACCGCTCCTAACACTTCCTTCGTATTTCCTTTCAGACGGAAGTCCAACTCCTTCTGGTTCTCACCCAAAGCGAAGACTCTCTGAAAGTCTGCTTAGGGAAACCTTGCTCTGTTGTGCTCTGCAAACGCGTAGGTAGGCTTGTCTGTGCTGCTTTTAGAGCAAGGACACGAGGTATGAACTGTCCGAGTGGCTCTCGTGTGTCACGGGCTTCACCTTTGCTCCAGGCAGGCGCCTCGGTGAATCATTCCAGAGACCGACTGTGTGTGACACAGTCAACTTGGCATTTCTTACGACACACAAATAATTCAAACTTAGGGGCGCCTCGGTGGCTCAGTGGGTTAAAGCCTCTGCCTTCGGCTCAGGTCATGATCTCAGGGTCCTGGGATCGAGCCCCGCATCGAGCTCTCTGCTCAGTGGGGAGCCTGCTTCCCCCTCTCTCTCTGCCTCTCTGCCTACTTGTGATCTCTCTCTCTCTCTGTGTGTCAAATACATAAATAAATCTTAAAAAAAAAAAAGAAAAAAGAAATTTCCAAACTACTTAAAAAGTAATAATAATAATTCAAACTTAGACTCCAAAGCACGTAAAACACCGGCCCAGGGGTTGAGTTTCTAAGAAAATGACCTCCCTCGGCACTCCCGAAGGCGGGGGACGGCCGAGGGAAGCATCCATGCCACCCACCGACTACAGCGCTCTGCGGGGTCTACACGGTGCACCTCAGCTCCAGCGGCAGGCTCTGGTCGTGGCCCCCACACAAGGGTTCAGACCTGAGCCACCACCTGTTCCATGTCCCGTGGCCCCCAGGACGCTGCACCTGCGGACCCTTCCTTCCCGGATCTGGCTCTGGTGGGAGCCCCTCTCTGCCGCACTCTCTGCCCCTGACCTGCCTTCCTGCACACGTGTGAGAGTTTTGAGAGGCTGGACAGACGGGCCTCCTTCATCAATGGCTGGTTATTATTCTTGGTTTTCTGTTCATTTCGTACTGCAGAATTCCTGTTTGCCAGCCTCTGGGGTCTGCAGACCTGGCTTCCAGAGAGGCCAGTGTGGATAGAGGTGTGGGCTCCTGACCAGGGAGGAAAAGGTGCCTCCTCTGTAGTCCAGGGCCCTCGCCTTTCACCAATTCTTTTATTTTAAGAAATGCCAAACTTACAGGAAAAAAATGGAATACGACCACAGTGACCACCAAGACACCCCTCCCTTAGACACACTGACTACAGACATTTTCCCACGTTTGCTCTGTCATCTATTACACAGACGGACGTGTGCACTCACACCCCTCCTTCCCTCTGCGAGTTACCAACCTCCGACGCTTGAACCCAAAACACATCACCGCTTTCTCCTCAAAGGTGAGGTCTGGGCCTCACCACCAGCACCTGAGAAACGTGACGTCAGGAGCAACAATGTGTCCACAGCAGGGTTTCCCTGTCTCCACAATATCCTGACCAGTGCCCCAGCCCCAAGCTTTAGGGTCTCAGCAGGAAGCACACTACTTGCGGGGTCTCAGCCCCATGACTGGTCAAGTTGCAGCCAATGACCCAGAACCCAGCACTCCTGGGGCCACAGCCTCCCTGGGGACGACCCTGCGAGGTCTCTGGGGCCACCCGAATCTGCACAGCACACTGCTCTCCAGACCTCATCACGCTGTTTTTCTTCCAGGAGTTATTCAAATCATCTGGTGTGCGATCAGTTTCTACCTTGTTTCCAAGCAATCTTAAAAAATAGCCACATCTTCCTGTTAGATTATGAGATTAAGGGCAAGAAGCAGCAGAAATACACATTGTGTCTGCCTTCCCCTCGAGCAGCATTCAGGCACCAAGCAGGGTGCCCCAGGGTCAGACCAGCCCGCTGCGTCGCTGCCCTGCAAAGGGCTGTCCCCATCGGGTCCCAGCCGCTAACCTGCGAAGGGCCCACCTACCTGTGCTTTGTCTCACTCACCCCCACTCGGGAAAAAGCCACCTCATCCACCCTCCCGCCAGCACAGGCTGTTCCAGGCCGTTTTTGCACATCTGGGCTTCAGACAAGCAACGAAGCACCAGGAAGCCCCACTGTGACTCTCCTAATCTCTGCTTTTCTCCTCTTCTCTCTGACCGTCCATCCGACTGCTCCGTGCACTCTTCACGCATGCGTGGGTCACAGGAGGCTCCCAGGATGCACTCACGCAGACCGCTCAGGCCTTCGGCAGCGGCCAGAAGACACTGTACGCTCCAGGAGAAAGTGTCCACGTGCCGGACACAAGCAACACACGGACAAAACGACCTCATCCCCACGAGACATGGTCCGCCGTTCTGGCGACGGCTTCGGGAGCTGTGTCCAGCACGCTGCAAACAAGCCGTGAAGACCCAGGCGGCCCTACCTTGTCTATGGTGAGCATGTAGAAGTGCGTGATGTCGTTCTCGTGTGCGTACTTGATTCTGGCCATGCACTCCTCCTCGTCAATCAGCTCGCCAACGTACTCGTTCACAAATTCTCCCTGGAAACCAGAAGAGCGTGATGAAGATAAAGAACAGATGAGCCAACTCTCAGTTCCAGAGAGCAAGAGCCCAGAGCCGAAGCAACCAGAGCGTCCGCCACACACGCCGTCACGGGCAGGGTCCTTCTGAGTCCCAGCCAGCCCGAGTCACCGCAATAACTCTACACGGGTTTTATACAGGCTGTCAAGAAAGAACGCATCCAAGTACACTTCCCAAAGCAGCAACACCCAACTCCTGCTTCCTGCCTCTGGGGACACTAGTGTGGGACCCTGAGCTTCCACAGAACCTTCCGCGGCAGCTTCTCCTCGTCCCCGGCAGAGTCCACACAAAAGAAGTCCAGAAGAAGCGGCCACCAAGGCAGGCAGTGGAACAAGACCGCAGTGGTTCTGCATGTTTCAAAGCAGCCTTTTTGGCCAGGATCAGGCCGAAACCAGACCTCGGGGCTGAGGGCGCTGCCCCCAGGCCACGGCCTGGCCTGGCTAGACAGAGGCACAACAAGCAAGTCCAGTCGTCCCTAACCCAAAGGGTGCATCTGGTCACTCAGTCGAGGGCAGAGGCAGGTGGACTGTACGTGGCTTCTGGCACTGACCAACCACCGCCCCAGACAGCAGGGCCCCCCTCTGCCCGTTCATGCACCCGGAGCGTCCCGTCCCCTTACACAGCGAAGGGCTCCTCCCAATCTCTCATACCCTAAAGCAACCACCGAAATGCCAACAGGAGACACGCTGTCAGGGGATTTATGAATTTTACTTGGATAGGCAGCTTTCAAGCAACATTTTACAGTATTTAGTTATAATAACTTAAAACCCTTTTAAAAATACCATTCTTTCATGAGTGCAAAAGCCCAATCAACAAATCCAAGTTGAAACCACCAAATGAACTCTAGTTTCTTCAAAGCAAGGGAAAGGGGCGTGACACACACCTTTCTAATGTCCCGCTTGGCGACCAGGCCCCATCCTTTGCCGTCCGTCTTGATGATCTTGGTCTCGGGGTACTGGCGCTTGGTGAAACACTGGTTCTGGCAGTACTCGCCCGCAGGGCACACCTGCGGGTGGCACTCGAACATCAGCATCCTGTTCAAACACTCGGAATCAAAGCCACACGGATTCTCGTCTGTGGGCTTACAGTTGCACTTCGGGATTTCAGAGATATCAGCCGTATAGATCTGGACTTTCCCATAAGGCTTATTCACCTGCAGGGGAGAACATCGGCACCTTATGAGCCGGTATGTCGAACAGAACAAGCATCTGACGCCCCATCCTTCCCTGTCCCCCCCTGCCCAGCCTCCGGAAGGTCTGAGCTTCCGTGGACCAGCAGGGTTGGCCGGGGGCACATCCTGCCTGGCACAGGTGCGCCATGCAGCACAGGCCAACCTCTGATGCCTGGGAAGCACCCACAGGCCCCTTAGTGACACCTGGGCCATCTGCACGTCACCTTGATGTGCTTGTACGGCGGGGGTTTGCGCTCGTTCTCCTGCGTCTCTCTGGCTTCCCTTTGAAGTTTGATTTCACGAAAACGAGCTTCAGCTTCCTGCAGTGCTAAAGAGTCCACGAGATGTGAGTGTGAGTAAGAGGTTTTGGTAAATCCATCCCTCTACCCTTCCAGCTCTGCATCCCAGCGGCTGACTGCGGGGCAGGCACTGCCAAAGCTGCAGATGCTGTCGGGCGAAGGGCTCCAGAGCCCTGGGCAGTACTGTTTTGTGCCACGAGGCAGGCCGCAGGGAAGGCTCCTCCGGGCGGCTGCTGTCACAGCTCTCCACCTCCAGGGATCCATCCTGGGAGCTCACTGTCCGAAGACAGAGAACGGAAACGGAATGCCGCTCCTCTCAAGGAGCACACGCGCTCCGAGGAGCGAGCGCCGGGCTCAGGGAGAGTGGAGGAAGCGAACCACTGAGGTCTGCCTGGAGGACACCGCGTGCACTGGGCCACCCTGACCTGCAGGACCCCAGCACCAAGTCCGCGGACAGTGAGACCCGACTCCACCACTCGCCAGCTGCCCGAACGCTGGCCCCGCTGAGCGGCTTCTCAACGTTAATGTCTCGCGTTCGCTGGCAACTATGGCTACTCTGCCGGTGCCTCCCCCGCCCCCCGTTTGTCAGGAGACCGCCACGTGCCCACGGTGTGTGAGGATCTGCAGGCGAGGGGGTGGCCCCCGTGGCCAGGGCAGCCCACCAAGCCCCCTACGTGTGACCGGCCGGGACAGGCCTGCTTTCCCTGGACTGACAAGTGCACCCCGAGTCTGCCTTCTGTCCCACTCGCTCCACTCAAGCGCCCTCATTCCCATCCCGCCTGTCACCTGAGCGGCACCCTGCTCTCGTCCCTGTCCCCCTCCTTGGCTGTGGAATCACAGGGCGGGCACCTGTCTACCTGCCCACACCTGGCACTTTGGGGGGGACCCGGTCTAGACAGCAGCCAAGTGTCCTCCACATCTCGACCTTATGCAAAGGCAAGCTATCAGAAACTTCTCTAAACCCTTACTAACTTCTTAACAGTAGCTCCAATGTGTTTGTGTTTGCGTGAAATTGATCACTAAGCAATGTTATGATAAAAGTTACTCAACAGCGTATTTTATCCTGTGCCTCAACAAATCAGTCAGCAAATCTACTCTTTTCTAATTTAAAGTACAGCTAGAACACTTAGCCCAGCATTTTCTACAGAAACCAAACTTTGCAAGAGCAGAAATCAGGACTAGCAAAAGGCACCCCGGAGTGTGGCTTCACTGCATCTGGAAATCTCCGTACCGTTTTTGAAGACTCTTCCGATCCCTCTGACCCCCTGGTAGCGGCTGCCCCGGTCCCCCTCCATGTACGGGAACACTCGCGCCTGATGCGTCCAGTAATAATCTTTAGACCCAAAGAAAAACACAGGGAATTCTCCAATCTCGTGCTTCAGTTTCTGAATATTTGGGGGGACATTTTTGGGATGGCAAACTTCTGCCGGCCACCATCTATTATAAATATTAAAAAGAGGGGTCACAGACTCTTCAGACAGAGTGACAAGCAGTCAGCGCTTCCAGTCCTGCAAAGTGAAAAGAACACAGGTGAGCGCGGGGCGGGCGAGCGCGGGGCCCTCCTCCACGCACCTGTAGTTGCCGAGCTTCACCCAGATGATGTCCTGGAAGTGCAGCTTCTTCCCGGCCCGGCAGTCGTTGCAGAACCAGCTGCCGTCGGGCATGTCGATGTTCAGGCAGTCGGGGTGGAAGGCGGCCGGGCACGACTCGCAGCACAGGAGGCTGCCCCCTGCGAGGGAGGGCGAGCTAGCTCAGACTAGCTAGCCCACAGGCCACGGCAGTGCCACGGCAGCCGGCTGGCTACACACTCGAGATCACATCGGAGGGGCGCCTGGCTGGCGCAGTAGGTTGCGCCTCCAGCGCTGGATTTTGGCTCAGCTCGAGATCCCGGGGTCCTGGGGTCCAGCCCCTGTCGGGCTCCCTGCTCAGGGGGCAGTCTGCCCGCGGTTCCCTCTCCCCCTCCCCGGCTCATGGGTGCGCACGCGCGCTTGCTCTCTCTCGCTAATACATCTGTTTTTTTAAGGCACATTTTATTACCACCACGACTAACGTCCCCTCAGTCTGCACACGGTCACAGTTAACTCAGAAACATCATGACGTACGACTGCACGTGACAGCCAGGGGACGTCACGAATGCCAGTCCCGGGGCTGGAGGAGCACGGAAACCCCTCCGCGCGGCCCCCGGGCTGCGGCTGCAGGAGCCGGGTGCGGAGCAGCCAGGAGAAGCTCCTCGGCACCCACGCGGAACCCACAGAGCCAGGCGGCTCAGCCCTCACCTTTGGAGCACACAAAGCACCAGCTCACGTTGACGTGAGCGTGATGCCTCTTCCCCTTGCGAGCCGTGAAGTGGCCCGTGCAGATGATGCTGTTGGAAGCGATCACCGAGCAGCCGGCTGCCAGGCAAGCGTCCCCTCCGTGATAGGCGACCGGGCAGCGCACACACCGCATCATTTTCCCTGAAGGCAGAGAGACACACACTGAAGACCCAGCCGTGAACAGGGCCACTCGAAATGAACAAGCCCCACACATCAGGAAAATTCATGCTGAAGTGAACTTGAAGTATTTGATGAGAAAAATAACTAGGATGGGGCATCTGGGGGTGCTCAGTCGTTAAGCATCTGCCTTTGGCTCAGGTCATGATCTCAGCGTCCTGGGATCGAGCCCCGCATCGGGGGTCCCTGCTCAGCGGGGAGTCTTCTTCCTCCTCTCTCTCTGACCCTCCTCCCTGCTCACATGCGCACATGTACTCTCTCTCTCAAACAAAAATAATAATAATTTAAAAAATAAAATAACTAGGATGGGAAGACTATCTAATATGTGTCATGAAAACACATTTCTTCCAGGCAAAGATGCTTCAAACGATGTTTAAGAAAACAGCCAAGCACTTAAAATGCCATATTCTGAAGTCAGGTCTTAACTAAGGATTCACGAAGCGGGGCGCTGCTGGCACGTGGGGTCCATGGGCAGCTATCCCGTGTGCTGTTGCAAGCTTAGCAGCATCTCTGGCTCCCACCCACTCGATGCCCCCAATATTCCCAGACACGGCCAAGTGCGCCCTCAAGGGCAAAGTCAGCCATGCCCGAGAACCACTGGGGTCAAGAAGCATAAGTAACCTGCCACCCTCAAACCTACACACTACCATGAAATGAGGCAGCTACGACTTGATTTTTAAATATTTTTCTTAGGGCCGCCTGGGGGGCTCAGTCAGTTGAGCATCTGCCTTCAGCTCAGGTCATGATCCCGGGATCCTGGGATCGAGTCCCACATCGGGCTCCTTGCTCACTGGGGGGAGACTGCTTCTCCCTCTCCCTCTGCCCTCCCCCTGTTCATGCTCTGTCTCTCTCAAATAAATAAAATCTTTTAAAAAAAAAGCAATTTTCTAATATATGAAAGAGCACTAAAACCAGAACAAATACAACCTGTCAAAATGGTTCAAGAACGTCTCCCCCTCCCAAAATTAAGAGTCTTTAAGACGACACTTAGGGCAGAAAGAAGGGAAAATGTGGGGCAAGGCAGAGACAGAAAGAGAACCGCACCGTCCGCGAGCCCCGGGAGCGTACTGAACCCCGCGCACGCTGCGGGGGTGCACCTGCACCTTTCGACGGCCTCGGGTTGGAAGGATTGGAAGCGTGGCAGCTCACGCAGCTGTGCAGGGGACAGCGGAAGCCTCGGCTCTCGAACACGGTCAGAGGGTACTTCCTCACGCAGGCTTCGTGGTAAAACTTCCCACACTGCGATACGACACAGCGCTTTACATCTGTCTTGCTCTCCTTACACACAAAACATGAGTGAATCCCTAACAAACAGTTAAAGAGAGGGGCAGAGAAAGAGGTGCAAAGAACAAGAATTAAATAGTCGTTCCTAAGCCGCTCACTCCAGCAGCACTGTCAGAGGCAGCCTGAGCTGCTGAGACCTCTGGCTCTGTTTCTGACCTTGCTGACTAGTCCAAGCATGCTTCAAAAAAGTCCAGCCATCAAGGGTTACCTTGCTGTGAACTGGGCTCCAGCTTCCCCTGGAGGACAAGAAAGTCTGAGGAGGAGGCAGCCCAGGTAGGGACGCCCACTCGCATTATCAGCAGAAGCTTGCAAGGAGGCCGTCCTCTGGAGAAAGGCTGCTGCTCTCCCTTCGGAGAGCATCCACCAGGCACAGCGAAGACCCCCTTAGCATCACGGGCAGGCAGAGGCCTCGGAAGCGGGGAACCGTCGGACTGGGCGGCCTCGGAGGCACCCTCTGCAAGAGTCTATGTGTCTTCCTAACCCAGGACGCGCCCACGGGAGCCGGGAGACCCAAGGGTCTGGCCACGGGCAGAGGGACCGCATCGGAGGGGTCCGTTTTCCCGGCAGCCCCGGACGGCGCCGCTCGGTCCAGCCGCTCGGGCAAGGGCGCAGCCCAGCTGCACGCCGTGTGTCCCACGGGCCGCCCCAGGATGGACCGGGCTCCCTGGCCCAGCGGCGCACGAAGCAGGGCTCGGCTGCCCCAGGACGGGGCCCGCGGACCGGCAGGGAGGCAGCGGCCCACGCGCAGAGCGACTCCGCGGCCGGAGAGGACGCGCAAGGGGCCGCGGGCCTGGAAGGGCCAACAGAACTTGCCTGAAGCACACTCGCCGCACGTGAACCTCCCTTCTGGCCTCCGGGCGAGCCCGAGGCAGGCGAGGTGGAAGGCCCCGCAGCAGGGGCCCTCGCAGAGCACCAGGCTGCCCGTCTTCTCGCACAGCTGTGGGCAGAGAGGGGACAGCGGTGAGGCCACGTGCGCACCCGGGCCCGGTTCCGCCCGACGAACCCGACGGGGCGGCCCCAGCTCGCGTTCCCATCAAGCCTCCAGGTCACGGTCACGGCCACAGCGCCGGCGGGGACCCACCCGGGAAGCTCGCACGCACGCACAGCGCGGGTCTGTCGCCGGGTCGCCGTAACTCCGGGACCGGACACACAGAGTGGCCCCCCCCCCCCCCCC
>LNAC01000189.1:5542428-5587949 GCA_002007465.1 Ailurus styani
CCCCCCCCCCCCGGTGCTTGAGCCGCGCCTTGGGAACAAAGATCGGGGGGGCGGCGGGGGGCCCGAGGAGAGCGGAGCTGTGGCCTGCGACGGCGCCAGGGCACAGAGCCAGCGACCGCCTTCCCCTCACCTGACACACGTACTCCTTTTTGGCGGCTACTCCTCGCTCGGACTTCTTGGACGAGACGGACACCTCGGTCTGCGTTTCGTCCGCGCTCTCGTCCGGCGACTCCAGGGGCTCGTCTCCCGGGCCGTCCGAGACCTGCAGGGAAGGAGGCGGACGACAGTTCACTAGTCGCGGTGGCGGCGGCGACACACGGGCCTCCTCGGCGCCCGGCCCCAGCTGCCAGCTACTCGTCGCCGCACACGAACAGGGGCGCCCGTCTCGGGAGGCCGCGACCTGGCCGCTCAACTGTGCAAACTCAAAAATGGACTTGAGCCTCCTCGACACCGAGGGGCATTTCGGCAGCAGAGGCACAAAATCCTGCACGTCCCCGCGTTCCCGACAGAAGAGGGGACTCCAGCGGGGACCTGACATGGGCTCTGGGACTGAGAATCTCGACCTTTCTTACCCGGCCGCGTAAGTTCCCGCCGCTGCAGGTAAGACCAACAGACTACGACCTAATGAGTGTTTTAAAGGACCGAGGTGCAGCGTCAAAGGCTAAGCCTTCGGGCCGCGCTCGTGCGGCCTCGCTGCCCGGGGGCGGCGCCTGCAGGCTGTTCTGGAAGCATGTGCGGCCACAGTCCTGACCCAGCCTCCGCGCTCCAGAAGCTTCACACGCGTGACTGCCTGACCGTCCTGCTCTCGCCTCCCTCCCGTGGCCTGTTCTCCCCAGAGAGTTCCACGTGGGAAAAGGCAAGGCCAAACCTGCCGACTCTGTTAATCGGTGAGTCTAAGAGAAAGGCCTGGGAGAAAAACGTGGAATCTCCGAGCAAACCGAAGGACCGTCCCCGCCAGTTGTGCGTCCCCATCCCCGGCATCATCAGAAATCACCCAGCCCAGGCCGAGCCTCTCCCTCCTCATGGCACACGACATCCTGCTCGCGTGTGAGCAGCAATAATAAATCTCTACGTAGAAATCAGTAAGTCTTTAGTAAGAAACTTTTCTCATATACCAAATTCAAATTAAAGGAAAAAACCTAAAACTCATTTGGTGTTTATTTGATGTTAGGTAAATGAATGTTGAAAACTGAACTTTTCAACATAACAAAAGTATAAACTACACCTTGATAACCACACCTTGATAATCACAACAAGTAGTCACGTCAGAGGCTTGCTGTTTGCCAATGAACACAAAGCTAGAAGTTAAAGTTGGGCCACACTGAAACAAAACAAAACAAACCCCACCAGCCGATCCACCCGATTCTGTAGTCTTATCAATGAACATCGTCCAGAGTTAGCTCAGTAACGTGCCAGGGAGCAGAAGGAAAACACCCAACCGACAGGGACCCAGAGCCGGCGTGCGTGGGCAGAGGCGAGGGACGGGCTGGCTCTGGCCGGCGTGTGCGGCCGGCTGGCAGGTGCGTGGGCCCGCGTTCCGGCCTCGCTGCTCTATGCCTGACACACCCCTTAACAACACAGTCTTCGGAGACAGCGGCCTCGCAAGCTTCACCTCCTCGCCTTCTCCAGGAAGACGGAAAGGGCGGCACGAACGTACACTACATTACAGGGAGCCTCGCACGGCAAGGTGCCCCGCCGGGCTGGCCGGAGGGAGCCCCTCCTATCAGCTCACCCCCTACTTCTTTAAACATTTAACATCCAGAAAGAAGGCAACTTGAAAAACACCTCTGCATTCAAACCCCAATTTTTAACATGTCGCTCGGATCCGGAGTCACAGACGGGCAGGGTACAGGGGTGCCGAGAGCTCTGAGGCAAGACACCCCTGGGCGCTGGGGGGGCCCGGGAGCATCAGGAAGAGCAGCCACGCCTCCTGGCCCGGCCCCACTGAAAGAGCAGCCCAAGGCTGACCTGTCTGATGGAGGATTCGAGGCCCAAAGAGCCAGCCTTCAACACGGGCTCAGGGGAGAGCGCCCCGGTGCCCTACCCACCAACCCACGATCTCCCCTCAATGTGGCCGGAACAAAATCGAAAGCTTTAAAAGAAAAAAAGAAAAATAAAAAAGAAAAAAAAAAAGAAAAACTGCATGGAGAGAAAGACAGAAAACACAGACCAGTCCTGGGTCAAAGAAAGGAACAGCACCTTTTATTTAAGATTTACAGAAAAAGTTAGCACGTTTCCACTTGGAGATATTTCCTAAGTTAACAAAGTCTGTTTTGAGGAAATCAACACTGAATACATATTTTGAATGGAAATATAAATGTTGAAGACACACATGAGGCTTGTTTCCTGCTCGGGGTCTAAGATACACATACAGAATACAGACCTTACAGTGTTACAGTCCATGACACAGGTTGCAGCAGATTGCAACTTTCACCCCACCAGCCCCTCCCAGCGACCGGACAGACAACTAGCACACAGTCGGAGGGCTCCAACGGCTCTGTGCTCAGCGCGCCACCCGCAAGAAGAGCAAAGTGCGCAGGGCACCGCACCGGCACGCCTTATTCCAGCTGCAGGCTCCACGTGCACCAGGTGACAGTACTTACTCGGAGACGCCGTTTGTGAAAGCGACACATTCACCCGAATGGTCCCAACACAGTCCCAACTCTCAGTCTACGACATCTACGGTCTATTCCATATCCAGTAGGATGCATTTGGAAAAAGAACAATGGAGTAACTGAACGGACACAGACTGTCAAGAACTTTCCCGGCGCTTCCCGAATCCACCAAAGCCACGCTGGCAGCACAGATCTCCAAGCAGCTTAGTTACTGACTTTTCAAAGTTTTCTTGAGTCTGAAAATACTTTCTCTACTCCCCACTCAGTATGTGATAGTATCCAATTGCCTATTTGCCTCAGAAATACATGACTTTATGGGCAGGGACTGCTGTCTCCTTAACATGTATCACAGGAATTTTTCAAGATGATATTAATGAACATAAGGTGACCTAGTGAACACATCTGAACCAACTTCTAGAAATAATGTAGCCATTTAGGGTGACTTATGCGGATCCCAGCCCTCTCTGCTGTGACGGGAAAGGGCCCCTATGCCTCGGACGGTGGTGTGCACAGTGACTGTAAAAACTTTTTGACAAAACAAATCCCTTCACAAGTTGAATACCACATCATTTTTGAAACACAATTACAGACCTTGAACAATAAATATTTCTATAAACCAACATTATTTTCATGTTTAAGTCACGACTCTGTAAAGGAAGAAATGACTATAAGCACTTTCACACAGTATTTTGGATTTACACATGGTCAATATCCTGTGCTCAGCAGATTTAAGGAGCTTAAAATCAAAACTGACCTCAGGCAGGTCCTCCAAGTTAACATCACAGTGAAATATTAGCAGTGGAATTAGAATAATTTTTAAATCAGTCATTCATCACCTAAAATACTACAGCTCAGAGTAACTTTTATTAAAGTGACCCTCCTAGATGACATCGACTACAACCGTCCTAAGCGGCCCCTCAGTTCTAGGGCTAGGTCTGCGTCACTGAACACACAGATCTCCAGCTCACACCCGTCTCAGTGCTTCGCCTTCTAACCTGGGTGCTTCTGTGTCGTCCCAACAGCCCCAGAAGGTGCCGGTGAGAGCCAAGCGGCTGGCCACAGCCGCAGCATCAGGCCATCCGGCTGCTGCTCCGGATTCAAAGCTGGCACTGATCGTGGGTAAAATGAGTCTCTAAAATGTCCTATCAACCCAACTCTGGCCCAACTGTGTCCCTCAGCAGCGGCTGTCCCGTAGACAGTGGGCTGGGGAGGGGCCTGGGCTGGCCTGCTCCAAGCAACAGGTTGTGCCCTCCCTGTGGCGACAACCTGAAAAGAGGGATGAAGCCCCTGCCTTGCAGCTGGGCAAACCCCACCCCCCCACCCCCGCTGGGCTGGGCCATCCCACCCCTACTTTAGTCCTTCTTTAAAGGTACAACATGCCTGGATGGTTAGCACACTTTAAAATCAACACCAAAGAATTCTATGCCAAAACTCAACAGCTACATGTAGGCCAGAAAAAGTTATAAAGTGGACCTGATATGTCAGTCACAAAGGTCTCTAACACGACGACAAGGCCTGTCAGGTTCTTAAACGGACACTGAGGGACGCCGGCCCTCGCTAGTGAAAATGCCTGGAGGGAGCATGCCCCTCCCCCAGACAGTACAAGGAGAACGATGAACATGGTACACACCATCTTCTACCTGCTAAGGACGGTTGATGATCCATCAGTGGCAAGTAGATGAGTGGTAATTCCTAATTCTAGGTGAAACAGCAAAAATGGTACTTAAAGGGACCAAAATCGAGGTCACTGACCAAAAATCCTAAAATACATATAAGTCAGTACATTTCTTTAAAAATAAAAAAGAGAAAAAGGGAAAAAGAATCTTCAAGATTCAATAACAGATTGGGGACCATTTTGTGAAAACTTTTCTAACCAGATTCAATTCTTTTAGCAAAAGACTCTCATTTAGATTCATATTCTGCAAGATAAACAGCAGGCTTCAGCAATCAGTCCCTCTGTTTAGAGATTTTTGAAACCGGAGAGGACAGTACGGACTGTAAAGAGCCTGCAGCGCTACGGCCTGGCACCAAGTAGAAAGAGCCCTCGCCAGGTCACACGCAAGTCGACCTGGACTAGAACCACCTTCAGAATAAGTTAATCATCTAAAGGGCTACACATGATGGTCAGAAATCAAGCGAGAAAGGGAATCCGGTCCACTGGCCAAACCACAGGTGTCTGCCCTTTCAGACAGGAGCCCAGCCTCCTCGCCAGCTTGGCCCCAGGCGGGGCCGCTAAGTCACCAAAGACGCCCTCGCCAAGCCCCCTTTTCTGCTGGACGGGACCGAATGAACAGAGGACTTCACTGAAGCCTGCTTGCACTGCACGGAAACAGGGCACGCGATGACAGCTCGCTGTCCGCCACAGCAGGGCCTCACATCCACTCACGTCAGGCTTCGGCCAAGAACCTCTTTGAGGGCATTTCTTTATCACTTTAATTTTACACCCATACGCGGGGTGCATTTTCTGTTTTAAGGACTAAAAGATGCTAATTTACAATTTTACTTTTATTCTTTATTGGGGACACTGCCAAGACAGACCCTCGGTGGTGTTTGAGTCATTACCCCTCGGCAAACGCTGGCTCCACTCTGCCCTCAACTCCGGCCCTCCCGGTGCACCTCTGGTCTCAAATATCGGGCAAGCAGGGCAGGGCCAGAGTCCCCTCGGAATGCCGACCTTGTCACTAACGGTTCAGGTTCCGCATAGTCTTCTGCATCCTTCCCTCTGGTGCGGGCAGCTGGTAATATCCCCAACAAAAGAAACCTCCTGAAATGGCCGCCGACCTTATCCCCGCTCCCCAAACCCTGGGTGCCTCACTTTAAACTTTTCTGTGCTTCTGCATGAAATTCCAGAGACATGCTTGGCCTCAGACACATCTAAAGCTGGGGGAACCTCCCAGAGAACACCTATGGAGCCGGACAACCTTCCTTGGGGGAGGGGAGTCAGACAAAACTCCTCCACGCACGGTTGCAGACACCCGTGGCCTTATGTTCGTGAACTGTGCTTCCGTGCCATGAGATCTGGCCGAGATTTCTATTTCTGGGTGGTTTTTAGGAGCATCCTCTTAAAAAACACAGGTGATTTCCAGTTGGGAGACAGAGATATAACAGATACGTTGTATAAAGAGAGTACTGAGATGCTAGTACACCTAAATTCAGCACCTTCAGAGACAGACATTTAACTTCTGTATCAACTCTAAAGAAAGGCCCCACGGAGGAGACAGAAGCCCACAGCAGGCGAGTAAAGAGCACAGGACCCCGACTGCCAACAGGCCCACTTTCCTAACGTGCCCCCTGTCACAGCGGGAACTGTTTCAGAACAGCGGCAATCTAAACTGTTGTATATTCGGACAAGCGTCCACCCCTTGTGAATGCCTCATGTCTCACACTAGACAGTTCCTTCTCGTGCCTACCTCCCCTCACCAGGCCCAAGTGCAGTGCATGCAGACGGTCTGCAGCAGGTGGATGGGACCGCTACCGTGGCTCTATGCTAAGTGAAGGTCATCTCAACAACAGGCGGTTCAAATGGCAAGACTGGACTGTATCCGTAATATTCTGCCCTCTCCAGGAAATGAGGGAATTCATATTGAATTAGCAACGTAGTGAATCTTTATGCTCTTGGCAGACAAAACCGACTTGCTGCGGAGCCCTTTCAAAACAGGAGCCCTTTCCACTCACCTTCAGGAAGCCATGGGCGGGCCCTCGGGAGCTCGGCTCACCCAGCGGCATCCCCAGCAAGACCACTGCTGGCATTTGGAGCAGGACAATCCTGCCGCACATGGGACTGTCCCTCTCGCTGCCTGTGCCTCGCCGCCTTCCCAATATCCCCAGCAGGGGAGGACGCCTCCCCCCGTTGGGAAACACTGCATATGCCCCGTCCTTGTCCCCACCCCATGCCTCCTAGGCACTCGGCTGCTGCTAACTTTAGGCGGCTTCGTGGACGTACCATTCAGCCATTCTGACAGTTCTTCCGAAGCAGGAAAGCACCTGCTCTCTGGCTGACTTCTAATGCACCTAACGCAGGTTGGTAGCTGGCTGGCCGCCCATTCAAAATTCATCATGCTAGAATTTCAAATGAATTCTTGTCAAGAGTCTTTCAGGCTAGTCTTTATTTGGGGTGATCATTTCTTGAACTGGACCACTTTTATATGACCTTTTCCACATTTTTATATTTAACAATTAGTTTTCTATGAACCCTACGTTTACTCCTGAGCTTTTTCAATGTCCTTTAGGGACAGCCTGACTCGGGCCACCTTGGAGGCCATGTACCCCACCAGCTCCGAGCAGAGGCCCCGGACTAGCCCCCAGCCATAGGCTAGACCCTCGAATGCTACTCAAACCAACCCAGAGCCTGCCACTTCTAGGGTTGTTTTACCCCCATGTGCGTAATGCAGTCAAGAGGATCGCTTTTCATGCCAGAGCAAAATTTATACTTTTGGATAAAAATGGAATGATGGTGATTTTATTATTTTTATTATTATAACCATTATTGTCACAACAGTGAACCACTGAGTCCTTGCAAGGCGCCAGGCACCCTACGTGTTTAACATGCGTTACATTACTTAACGGTTTAGAACACAAGTATTAGTCAGAAACTTTCATTAAAGGTAGAACACAGCTGAAGAGTCTGCTGGGAATGAACCGGGTGCTGTTAACATGGTAACGTGAACAGCACTCCTGCCTTCACGAGCTGAAGGGCGAGCGAGGCCAGCGCCTCACCATGCAAACATGCGGACACCCAGGGGTAGGACACCAGGTGGGCACCCAAGACTGAGACACTGAATGTGATGGCTGATGTCCTACAAAAGCAACTGATGAAGTGGTTGTCATAAATAACCTGATCATGGTATCCCCAAGATACCGGTCACTGAATCAAAAAAGACTTACATGGCTCATAATGATACTGTGAATGATATTTTTCCTACAAATTGGCTGTATCTACTGTCATAGTAAAACTGCTTAGTAAAAAAAAGACAGAATCAAAACTCCTCCTGCCTTTTATGTTGGAAATTAGTTTAATATGTACAGTACTGAGTACATTCCATTGGCAATGGGAATTAGCTGACGAGGACTCCTTTTAGTGTGTGCTGCTCGTTCTCTGTTTCTGAAGGTGCAGACGCCAGCCTTTTTCAATAAAAACTCGGCAAGTCATGAACTAGGAGACCAGTGAGGCCTCTAGCAAGACCAGCCCCTTCGGCGCGGAGTCCTTGGTGCCCAGGGCAGCCCCTGGTGAAGGGCGTCCCTTCAATGTGAAATCTACATGGGTCATTGCAGTATGAGTGTGTTTCTATTATGAGATGAATGTGATCAGGTAAATGGCCTTGATCAGGTATCTTACCTTGGTCTTAAAATTTGTTATCTGTTTTCTTCATTGTATGTGTTAGTAATACCAGTAAAAACAGATTATCACACATCTTCCATGACATGACTGTGATAGGAATGTCCCTTAGTGTGTGCGACGATACACCACCTGCCGCAGACATCCTGGAATAGTACAGCATTTTAAGTGCAGTACGGGGCAGCTGAGTTCAAATCCAACTTGGCTGATGTGGGCTCCCATAAAAGCTGTTACCAGTGAAGGCGAAAAAAATAAGAATTTGCTCTACTAAGGGAATAAGAAATGAAGTTACAAAACACTTTAATCACATTAATTCCTTCACAGGCCTTCGTCATGCAAGTGTGTATTTTTAATCTATTCTCTTCATTAGGGTGCTGTAGTACCATGTAATACTTATTCCAATATCAATTTTATTTCTCATATATACCTTTTTTTGAGAAGAATTTAAACCACAAGTGACCTAAAATGTCTTGAAATACCGGCTCTGTGAAAACTCCTTGTTTCACTCAAGGGTGATAAAAGCAGGACATACAAACATGCAGTGGACGTGGGCGCTGGAGGAGGGGCCGGTCTGAACCCCGAACAGCAGCTCCCACGGTCACCTCACTCCCACCGACACGGAACCAGTGGTTTACGTGGCGTTGCTTTAGAGCCTGCACTCTGCCTCCCGTGCTAAAAGGCATTCAGCGTGGTGTCCGCTGTCAGCACATACTGTAGTTCAGTAGTCTGAAGTGGTCTTAATGAACAATATAATTCTATAAAAATGAACGCTAATGAAAGATTTATATAAGCCACACAAAAGTGGCCTGATGGAAAAGGCCGAGTAAATGTTTTTATATAAGCAACAGAATGCACACTATGGGATCTATGAATCACCTTCAAAATGCAGGACAGTGTATGATTTTAATGTATTTAATATATAATATAAACATATTTGTAAACTATCCACTTCTGAAGTTCTAAAGAATTAAAAAAATCAATGAAGTTTAATGATTATAAAATGCTTCATCCAAGTGTTTCCAAGTTCAGAACAAATGTCTAACCCAGGAAGAGCACACTCACCCCGGTCCCAGTGAATGTCAGACCACCAAGCCTGACCCACCTGTTCTAACCCCACCCTGGCTGTGTCCGCCCTGGGCTGTGCTGCCCTGAATCCAAGCCTTTGGCTGGCATAGCTTCTGACCAGGAATGACAGAAAAGATTTGTTTGCAGTCTCAGAGTTTTTCTTGCAACTGTACCTGACAATGGAGTTAAGTAAAAACTCAACCAGAGAGTAGATCAAAGTGCAATTAGAGAAAAACTCATTAAAAATCTTCTTAAATAGGGCACCTGGGTGGCTCAGTCAGTTAAGCGACTGCCTTTGGCTCAGGTCATGATCCCGGGGTCCTGGGATGGAGTTCTGCATCGAGCTCCCTGCTCGGTGGGGAGCCCGCTTCTCTCTCTGCCTCTGCCTCTGTCTCTCATGAATGGATAAATAAAATCTTGAAAAAAAAAAATCTTAAATAAAAAAGCCAACTTTAAGCAACAGGGTCTATGGACCTGAAACTTTTTATTTTTTAGTATTCTTCTTTAGAATTAGAATCCTCATTTTTCAGGATACCAATCATAATTCAGACAAGAAAAAAGGAAAAAATTTGTATAGAATTTGTCTTTTCCATGTTTCAATAAGCCTCTGGGAGTTCAGTGAAGAATTCACACTGCATTTTCTCCAATGTGCCCAAATATAAGAAATGTTTTGTCACCTGCACATACCAAACTATGAGAAAGCCCCAGTTCCCACACACATGAGCAGCTTCCCACCACCACTGGCGTGAATCCCCAAAGAAGACCCCACTCAGAGCAGCTCCCTGTGTGTCTGTACCTCCTCAGATGGCCCAGGTCCCTGGAAGACACCTCAGGTGGGAAGGCCCGCCCCTCATATAAGGTGAGGAAGCAGCTGAGGCTGAGAGACAGCAGGAGAACGGCCAGGCCCCACCAGTGACCGTGGCAGAGACTAGGTCAAAAGTGCCACCTTGTTACCCAACAGGGTGGGGAGTCTATCCACTCCCTGCCTTACTGCCTTGTTCAAAAAAAGCTCAAGGTTAGTATTTTCCTCATAAATACTCTAATGAACAGGACTCATGGCTACAGTGAGAAAAAAAGGATCACAGGGAACAAAATAGTAAGGAATTAAAACTTAATTATAAACTCCTTGAGTAGTCACTAAAATTGGGAATCCAAACCAAAACTCCTTCTGGAGAAAAAAGTGTCATACTTGCATTCTGAGGCTGTTTTTTTGTTTTGTTTTTAGAATGGCAAAGACTTTATATTTGGTGATGAAGTCCAGATGTCATGATACAATGAGGGGTAATAGCCTCAAGTAGCTAGTGGTCCACTATTGCATATTCTGCAAATCCAGAAAATAGAGGAGTCGTATGACCATGGTGGTTCAGACTCGCCTCCACACTCAAGCATCTAGGAGCACAGCAGGATTTAAGGGACTAAAACCATGGGATGCATGAGGACCTTCCTCCGTGAGCCCAGGTCTAACGACCGCGGGAACCCCACACAGCGGGCAAGCTACCCTTCATCCCACCCGGGCTGAGGGCACAATGACTAGAGTCAGCTCGAGTGCCAGTGTCATGTAGGAGCAGAGCAGACTTGCTGGGATGTGCAAAATTAATGACAACGTGAGGGCTAGAGAGAACACAACATTTTAAAGACAGATTTCAAGAACAGTTAAACTACATCCAGACTGAAGCATATGCACGTACATTATACAGACACTGTGTGCATGTGTGTATATCTGTGGTGCTCAAAGAGACTAAAATAGTGATTTTTTTTTTTCCATTCCATGACTTATACATAGTTTAAAGAATCTGAAACTCACCTACATTTGTGGAGAGGACACCAGTGTTAGGCTTGTTAAGTCTGACTTTTGCTCACACTTCAACTTGGGCAACTAAATGGCCTTCATACGAACACCACGGTCATCACTATCATTAGTATTTTACCTCATTCTCAGTTAAGGATGCAGAAGGAGACGAACTTTTGCTAAAAGGAGTGGAAGACGCAGCTGTGGAGGCCCGATTTCGTTTCTTCAGTGGTTTGCATGCATCTGACAGATGTTTCGTTGCTGGAAAACAATTTCAGTTTATAAAGTTTGAAATCTTAAACCCTCAATCTCTTAACTGCTTCAAAATTCCCCCTGTAATAAAGGAAGTTCTAAAGACAAATTTTCTGGGCTCCTTTGTCATAGTAAAGGCTTAACTTATTACTGTGACAAAATCTGAATGGAAACAAAGGCAAATTGTCCAGTGAACTCCAATGTGCCCCTGCCTGGCCAGCCCCCAAATCCATCACAACCTGGGGCCAACACGGCTCCATCCACACCTAGCTTCACACCCCCAGAAGCCATGTTCTTCTGGAGTAAGTTCTGAACATCGTTTCACCTGTAAAAAGTTCAGTACATGTCTCTGAAACAAAGTTTTAAATATAACCACAAGACCACTCTGCCATTCGTAAAAATAACAATCCCTTCATATCACCAAATGTCCACTCAATGTTCAAACTGCTCACAAATGTCTTTCCTTCCACTGTCTATTTAATTGATTTTTGAAAACCTGCATAGCGCCTCACGCAAAATAAGGAAAACAAATCCATTTCCGACTCTCACTTATTCCTTTCTCCCCTGTTGTTTTCCTTTCTAATTAAGAGTAGGTGACAGGAGGGAGGCAAGATGGCATCCGAGTCATGATTTCAGCTCAGATCATGATCTCAGAGTCACGAGATCGAGCCCTGTGTTGGGCTCCTTGCTCAGTGGGGTGGGGGTGGGGGTGGGGTGTCTGCTTGAGGTTCTCTCTCTCCCTCGCCCCCGCCCCTCGCCCACCCTCTCTCTTAAAAAAACCGCCGAAAAACAAAAGAGAGTGGGAGATGGTAAGTTCTCTATAATGAACTGCCAGACACTTCAAAAAGACAATGAGAAGGGAAAGGGAGCCTGCTTCCCCTTTCATTGCTTTGAGTTATTTTTCAAAAACATCTGAAGCCAGCTTCTTCAACATGTGAAAGAGAAATAACTAGTCCTTACTTTTACTTTTAGTGAATATACAGACGATCAGACTCAAAAGTGGTGGAATTTATAGCAACAACTGGCGCCGTCAAGTAAGAAACCCGGATATTCCTGATTTAAATAACTTCTTTAGTGTGATTTTAAACGGAAAATAAAGCCCAGTAGAAACCAGTAGAAAAATAACTTCAATAAAATGTAGCTGGAGCACTGCGCCCACTTACAAATTCGGGGGCTCGAGAACCATCCTTCCCCCTTATCAGCCGTCAGACCCCTTGAAGGGCGCCCCGTGCCCTTCCTCGGCCCAGCTTCCTGTTCATCTCCAGCCCAGCCCAGCCCAGGCGCCTGGAAGACGCGCTAACCACATTACCTGCCTGGCTCTTCAGCGAGGAGGCTGCCTCGATGGCCTTGCAAGAGCTTGTTCGGGCTGTCTTGTCACTGACCGTCTCTCTCTGTTATTACATAAAAAGAAAAAGGAGAAGAGGAGGAAAGGGAACAAAATCTAATGTAAACCAACACAGAGTGCTGAAACATTATGCAACAGCGATGTCTTCCTTTGGAAATGTGCTGCACACACTCCACGAACAGGGACCCATGCTCTGCCTTTCCCACAGCTCCAAGGCCCTCCCCGCAGCTGCCCCACCATCTGCGGGGACAGAGGGGCTGCGGGGAGGGGGCGGCGTGCCATGCTGCTCAGACTCTTCACGTGAGCTGCGTTTAATAGGCTACTCCAATTTCCCTCTGAATTCAAAGCAGAGGGTAAAGAAGAAAAAACCAACTCTTCCGCTGTGGAGGTTGTCCCCTCAAGCTAAAGTGAGGCCTCAGGCCAGCCCCAACATCACTGCTCCAACACCTTCCACTGAGGATTTCCAACTCAGGGACAAGGTCCAGACAAACCTCACAAAGATCATCAATAAACCACATTTCACAGCTGAGAAAAACCACACACACGTGCGTGCGCGCACGCACACACACACACACACACACACACACACACACACACACACAGGGATCGGTACATTTTGTACAGGGCTCAAAATCTGAAGGAGTTGAAAATAACCTCTTCTGGGCGGCTCAGTCGGTCAAGTGTCTGCCTTCGTCTCAGGTCATGACCCCAGGATCCTGGGATCGAGTCCCACATCGGGCTCCCTGCTCAGTGGAGAGCCTGCTTCTCCCTGCCTGCTGCCCCCCCTGCTCTCTCTCTCTCCAAATAAATACATAAATTTAAAAAATTTTTAAAAGAAAAGAAAAGAGAAGAGAAGAACCTCTCCTGACAGCCCTGAAGCAGCGTGACACACGGCCGCCTGCCCCGCCCCAGGCCCCAGGCCGGCCGCTTCCTGCGCCCCAGCCCCAGCCCCAGCCCGCCCAGGGCCGCTGGAAGGGGTCACAAGACTGTGGACAAGGTAACAGGGGCGCAGGACGTGTACACGATACAGCCTACTCGGGTTCATAAAAATCCAACCAGGGGGAGACACCACCGCTCCTTCTATTATGTGCTGCTCCCCAAGCTCTTAGTTAATAAAGCATTTCTACCGAGGTACTTAATGTGAACCTTTAGATTTCAAATGTCCAAGGCCACACATGTTTTAAGGTCAATGTGAAATACAAGTATCTCAAGGCAGCCGACGTGAGTCTGACCGCCCACATGGTGCTGCTCTCCCAACAGCGGCCGGCAGGGATGCTCCTGGGGCGTGAGCCACCGGCTGCCGCGAACGTCAGTGACGCAAGGTCCATTTCAGCTCTCTCGGGGCCGGACACTGGACCACTAACCACTTCACCTCGCAAGTGCCCTGGGAGAATGCTCTCTCGGCCAGAAAAACAGGGCAGGGCCTGCCTGCTGCCCTGACCTGCAACAGTGGCCTTAAAGAAGCCAGACAGAGGATGCGGTGGCCACACAGTTACATGCCAACAGCACGTGGAATCTAGTTTTCCATTCTTCCAAATAAAACAATAAAGAAAGGAACGTCTTCATTTAGGTTGGTAAAAGATAGGATGAAGCTTTTCTCAAAACCACGAATACACAACTACTCTGTATAAACTCAAGCGTAAGATACAAAGTCCATTCGGGCGCCTGGGTGGCTCAGTGGGTTAAAGCCTCTGCCTTCGGCTCAGGTCATGATCTCAGGGTCTTGGGATCGAGGCCCATATCGGGCTCTCTGCTCGGCAGGGAGCCTGCTTCCTCCTCTCTCTCTGCCTCTCTGCCTACTTGTGATCTCTCTCTCTCTGTGTCAAATAAAGAAATAAAATCTTTAAAAAAAAAAAAAAAAGATACAAAGTCCGTTCCACTCCCAGTGCCTGACTCACCCGCCCAGAGCCAAAAGGCACACCAGAAAGGGCGCACACTCCACGTGCACGAGCACCATAAACTGGAGTCGCTCTCCTTCAGGTGCCAGGCAAACTTTGCCCCTTGACACCTGCCGGACTACGCCAGCACTAGACAGCCCTGGGGCTGGACCTTCACATCTATGCGGTCACTCTTTGGCTGCATCAAACAGGCCTGCTTAGTAGTCCCATTAGATGAATAATAACATGAATCACTAATAAACTGAATGAATTCACAAAATCTATTTCCAATGCCTTTAATGGATTTTGAAAAACTTTTTAATTGAAGTGTAACTTATCTCTAATGGATTTTGATGTTTTCATGTCAATTATTTACACATTGAATAAACAGCCCTATAGACAAGGGCAAGCTTTGGTCTAGACAATTCCATTAAATCTAAACATCAAATGTTATTCAAAGTGTTTGCATGTTTTTCTTTGATAGCCAAGTATGAGAACTTGTGTTAAAGTCCCCGGCAGGTAAGCACTGGCCTCTTCAGCAGCCTTCTCAAAGGGATCAGGAGAGAAGCCAGCCCTGCGGCCTCTAAACCCTCTAAATCAATACCCGCTGAGCACCATCCAGAGAGGAAGGCCTCCAGCCTCCCATCAGCCTCCGTCAGGGAAGTCCAGCCACTAAGGACTCACACAGCACAAGCTCCTCCAGCCCAGGCAGACCCAGCTCATAATTACCTTCCGAAGACCGTGCTTATCGGTCCTGAGTCTTTTCCTGGGTGCATCTTCAACTTCAGCCTCTTCAGTAGGGTCCTGTGTCCTCTTTGTATGGTTTCTTTTTTTCCCATTTATGTTACCTTGGAATGGGGGATGGGAGAAACTTACATGAAAAACACTCCACAAGCCACTCTCCAAAGCCATGATCACCTAGCCAGGGCATTCATGTGCAAATCCAGCCCCCATGGGCTTCCTGTGATCCTGTTGGTTTCCACCACCTAAATGTAACACACCAAATCTCTCTGCATTTAGCAAATTGCAACGGACCATTTCCTGTAACATCAAATACTGGAAGATCTTTATCTAATCTATAGATCATGATATTGGTATTTGTTATGATTACATTTTAATGTACTATAGCACTGAACTTAAATATAACCCACTAGTTTACTAACATTCAAAGACAAGTGTAATTTAAGTGGAACTTTAAAAAGTACATGACTTGCTACTTTTTATACATTTCCTGAAAGAAGCACGTTAAGCAGCAATACTCCTTTTGTATTCGAAAATTAAAGGCTTTCTACATGCTGTCTAACTCTGCCAGTCATTAGGTACTTCCAGGAATACCAACTAATCCAAGATTTAAGGTACCGACCCAGGAAAATAAGATGTAAGGTAAGAGTGTGAATTCTAAAGAGGTGATTAATTTGAACACAGCAATGTTTACTTCAAGCACAAACCCTGTGTTTCCATGTGCATGACTGTTTCACAGAGGTGCAGGGTGCAGCCTGGACGGTCGGGCAGGCATCTAGTGGGAGGGCAGGCTCATCCTCCAACCTTACTAGCCCCGCAGGGACACAGGCGTGCAGCCAGGAGGAGAGTGGGGTCCCACAGCGCCTCAGGAGGAGGCGCAGGTGGCCACACCCGGGTCACTCCGCCCAGGGCCTCACCACAGGCAGAGGCCTCATACCACTACAGCCCAGCAGCCGGGCACAGCCCTCAGCGGCTGCCCACCCTACAACCGCGCGAGCCTGCCCGTGAGCAGCCCTGTGGGCTGGCCATGAAGGCCTAGCCGGAAGAGGCCCGCAGAGCAGCAGGCCAGCCTGACCTCCCAGAACCGCCTCAGCCTGGTCTGCCCAGACTCATCAGCACGCGTGGCTGAGCTACAGACACCTGTGAGCAGCAGCTGCCACACCTCTGTGCAGGTGAGGTAATGTCACGGTCCTTCACGTACGAACCTCCCCCGGTGCCCAAAATGAGATCGTGCGTTCGATACAGAAGTCAGCAATGTGGGCCTCTGTTTGAATTCCTCATGCTGAGGCCACGGACAGCTGATACCACCAACACAGCCCATCATCTTGGTTATCGGCATCAGGGGCCCCAAAAGGGAGGCTCGGGAGCCTCCACGACAGACACACACCCCGCACACACTGAGAGCGGAAATGACCCTGTTCTCCTGTCCGCTAAGTACCCGGGAGCAGTCCAAAATGATAAAATGTGACACAATCACAGTCACACTTACTCTTCAAGGGTAGTTCGATCTGGCTTCAGGAAAACCTGATTCATTCTTAAATAAGCCAGTCATTGAAAAGGGCCACCCTTCCAGCTTTATTGTACTGATAAAGAGTCACGTGAACCCCTGCCTTTTAAAGCAAATGCACAAATCCATTACATCCATGCTACTCTAAATTACAGTATTTGCAACAAACGCTGAACAAATTGAACAAAATCCAGTATTAACACATGAAGAGGTGATGTGGAGATCTAGAAAGCCCTAAAGTCAAGAGTATCTGTGACCAAGACAGGAGGGGTTATATAGAGCATGTGCAGACAGAGTCAGATGTGCACAGGACTGGTCTAGAAGCACGTGCTAGTGCACACGGGGCAAACTGCAAGGACTTCTGGGTCTTGGTCTCCTTTTGGGCGAGTCTTGGAACACTTTACATTTGACCTCTCCAAAACTCTTCAGTGACGAACCTTGAGAAATACAGAATTGTCTGTATTTTAAATTGATAACCAAATACATTTTTTACACTAGAAATGTCGGTTTTCCAAGACATGTGTGTCCAAGCACGCACGGATAACAGATCTGACCGCTGTTGCACGTTATTTCCAAGCTCACAGTGTTAAGCCTCCCTTCTCTTTCCAGTGACCAAAGCAAAGTAGCATTTTTTGTTTTTTTAAACTGAAGGTCCAAGAAAAACCAGACGGCAGCCACATTTAAGGTCAGTCCACAGTCACCTTCGTCACCCTGTGAGCTCTCAAGCAAACAGGCCAGGAACGCCCTCGCTGCTCCCAGGTCCAGAGCCCCCCACCCACAGAGGAGAGCCCCTCCTGAGGTGCAGCCCCTGCCAGGAGGGCAGCATCACCCCCGGGGCCACAGGCCTGCAGTCTGACCCAGCACGTCACGTAAGCCTGGAGTCCTAGAGACGGCCCGGGCCCCCTGCCTTCTGCGTCCCCCCTCACAGCACCCCTCGCTGTGGAGGCTAGCATGCCCACGCCACTGGGCTCGCAGGCCAGACACAGGGTCACAGTAAGCAGCTCTCGTGACAAGGGAGAACATGCAGTCAGCAGAGGTTGCTTTATTGTGGCCGCGCGCACTCTGGTTGGTGGCACAAGTGCCACGGGTCAGAGCTGGGGAGAGCGGCCCCGCATGCCTGCAGCTCCCAGACCGGAGCTCAGCTGGCCACACACACACACACACACACACACACACACACACACACACCTCACAACCACGCCAAGTACACCAGCACAGCTTTGCGTTTACCAGAGTCTTCCTCAGCCGGGGACGAGGCCACCAGGGCAAACTTGGTGTTGTAGCGGGCTTTCTGCTTCTCGTTGAGCATGTCCCACTGGGACCCAAGCAGCTCCTCAATCTCCTCCCCAGAGGCGTCCGGGTGCTCAGCAACCACCTGCGGACACAGGAAAGGCGGGGTCAGAAAGCCGCACACCTACAAACACCTGGGTTCTGTTCTGCACAAAACCCAGTGCACAGCCCTTGGAAACGAAGCATGTGGTGTACTGATTCGCACATCACGAGACGATGCCCCAGAAAAGCTTCAAAGAAAAGTAGTGATTACCTGATGCTGTAACCCACTCGAAGCTCATAAATAAAAACAGTGCTGGTGAAAACAACTGCATTTATGTCAAGGCAGGAAATGATAAATGGTAAGAGGAAAAAATATACTTTTCCAAAATGACTGAATTGTTAGTGGTAAGTTATAATTTGGTAGGCATCCTTGGAAAATCAGTGCTGGGACAAGTGCCACGGACACGCCACCTGTCAACACGCGGGTGAAGCCCTGGCGCGGCCTTCTCGCTGGCTGCAGCACTCCCTCCATCTCTCAGGTACACGCCCTGGAAGGATGGTACAGAGGGCACGCCAAGAAGCGCGCCCCGCCGCCTCGCAGCCCAGACCAGCGCAGAGACACACCCCCTGTGTGGCCCTCCAGCCAGTCCTGGGCTGCCAGCAGCAGCAGCTGGAAGCAGGCTAGAAACACAGACCTCGGCGCCCACCCCCCCAAGACCTGCCAGCCAGGAACGTGCATCTTCCTAAGCTCTGCGGATGGTCCGTGGGCCCACAGGCTTCACTGCACACTAACAACCGAGAGGCTGTAAAAGCTCTGCTGTCCCGTCGCACCCAAGGCCAGTTCATTCTCTGGGTCTGGCATCAGTGCCTTCAAGACTCTCGGCGCTCTCCTGGGCGCCCAAGCTTGAGAGCCATCAACGGCAGGAGCACAGAGGTGGACAAAGGATGGCCGGCAAGCCAAACCTGCCCACCTCCTGTTTCTACGCAGTCTGCAAACTAAGAATTGATTTACATTCTTAAATCGTTGAAAAAAAAAGTCAGAAGACTATTTCCTGGCACATAAAAGTTACAGGAAATTCAAGCATCAGCATTCACACATCAAGTTCTATTGGAAGCAGCCCCCGGGCGCCCCTCTGCCTGTTTCCTAGGGCTGTTCTCCGGCTACCCCAGCAGAGCTGACGAGCAGGCACAGGCCTCCACTGCCCGGGAGGCCCTTCCAAAAACGGGTGCTGCCGGATTCCAAGCACTAGCCAGCCCCCAGGCTCCCACACGGCTCGCACGCGGCAGCTCTGTGAACTCGGGCAAGTGAGGGTGTCTCTCCCGCTCTGTGATGTGGGGGATGTGGCGGTGGTAACACCTCCCCTGGCAGTGATAAGGAATCACCCAGTTAACGCTGCTGGTCACTATGACCACCTGGATCCACCACCTGCCCAACCAACACAGGTAACCTCAGCCCCAAAATGCAAAGCCCCGCTCACAACATGGTCACTGCGGACGGCTTCCTACGGCCTTCCGTGCCCTCCACCTCGTTGTGTCCTTCCCGGCCCGGAGGGACACCGGCACACCACCAACGTCCCCCCACTCTGGCGTCTCAGAACGCGCGCATTCCCGGATGCGGATCAACAGCAGCCCACACAATCACCCAGCCCTTCCGAGTCCTCACATCCCAAGGACACCTTCTGCAATTCGAAGTCCAGGTTTGAGCTCCAGCGTTCTACTGGGCGTTCTCCCCGGTGCCCCTTGTGAACTGTCACCGTGCCCACCCTGCCCCTGCAGTCCCGACCCCACACACACCTGCTTCCTCTTCCCACCACGGGGCACCCTCACCTCTTGGTCCAGCGGGGTTCTGGCCGGCCTGCCCATCCTGCATGAGGGTGAGCTCGCCAGCCCAACGCTTCAAGCATCGACATCTCAGACCTTCACGAGCAGAGGTTTGGACAATTGCCTTCTGGAACTCTCCACTTCAAGATACCTCAAGATTAGCACATGCATCTGGGGACCCACACCTTCCTTGGTCACCCACCCCTGAATACAATGTCCTCAATCAGAACGAAGCCTAGCAGTGTGCACAGCTGCTTCATCAAATAAGACTCCTGACCCCTCCTTGAGGACCCCTCCCCCTTGCAGCTAGACCCCTGCCAGGGTGGCCAGCATCACTCCTGAACGTTGCTGTACCCACCCCACCTAGATGGCATTGGTTTCAGCAACCAGTCCCCTGGCCTTCAGGCCGATCCATCTACCTGCTGACATTCCCATCCTAAAAGGTGTCCCTCCTTGCAACCAGAGGGACCACGGCCTCGCCCACGTGGAGGACAGGGGCCTGGCACTTGTCAATGTCTTCCACAGCCCCCATCACCTGGAGCCCATCCTCACCGCAGTCTCATCACTCCCTGAACAACTGTGCACTTAGGGCCACAACAACAGGCTCTGCCTCTCCACGGCCACACTCTCCTGAGACATGGTCTTCCACCAGGCTGACTTCGGAGCACCCTTTTAACTTCAGCTACAACGTTGTATTCGCTCATTTATTCATTCATTCAAGGAACGTTCTGAGCTAGAGACAGGAAACAGAAAGGTCAAAGCAGCCACCATCCCTCCCAGAGTGCTCACCTTCTGGGGGGGCCACCTGTTATTTTTCATCCCTAGTCATAGACTGTGTACTCCAGTGGGAGCACAGAAGTATCTCCATCATCATTTCCGGTCAATAAGGCACTGGCTGCTCACTGAAGTCTATGGGTTTCATCACTGAAGCAGTGCAGTACAAAGCCTACAAGTTCTGTGCCTGCACATGCACACGCACACACACACACACACGCATGCATGCACGTGTGATTATTCGGGCCAAGTCTCAGTCCTTCCTCCTGCCTGTGTCCTCCCACAAGGTAAAGGACAGTCACTTTATGCTTCGGAGTTTAGGGTAGCTAGCTATAAGACAGGGATAATTTATGCCAACATCAAAAGGCCTTTATGAGAACTGAATATTATTTTTCACAGTAACATACAGGCAATGTATCTTACAGACAGTAAGCACTCAGTAGTGGCTACCCCTGTATTTTTTTAAAGATTTATTTATTTGCGGGGCACCTGCGTGGCTCAGTCGGTTAAGTGTCTACCGTTGGCTCAGGTCATGATGCCAGAGTCCTGGGATGGAGTCCCACATCCAGCTCCCTGCTCAGTGGGGAGCCTGCTTCTCCCTCTCCCTTTGCCCCTCCCCCTGCTTGTATCCTCTCTCTCTCTGTCAAATAAATAAAATATTTTAAAAATATATATATTTATTTGAGAGACAGAGAAAGAGAGCATGTGTACAAGCAGGGGGAGGGGCGGAGGGAGAAGGAGAGAGAATCTTCAAGCCGACTCCCCACAGAGTGCAGAGCCTGATCCAGGACTCCATCTCAGGACGCTGAGATCCTGACCCAAGCTGAATCCAAGAGTTGGATGCTCAACTGACTGAGCTACCCAGGCACCCCAACCATTTATTTTTTTAAGATTTTATTTATTTATTTGAGAGAGAACGAGCGAGCATGAGCACAGAGGGAGAGCGAGAAACAGGCTCCCTGCTGAGCAAGGAGCCCTACGCAGGACTTGATCCCAGGACCCTGAGATCACAACCTGAGCTGAAGGCAGCCACTTAACCGACTGAGCCACCCAGGCACCCCGATTTTTAAACTATCTCAGACACAAAAAAATATGGCAAACCAAATACCCACAAGCTCACACACGGTGCTGATGAACGGTTACAAGTTTCTGTGTGCTCCTCAGAGATCGCACTCCTGCCCTCTGCCCACCTGTCACCTCACACATCCTTTGAGAGCCTCGTGCGGCTTTTAGACTTCTGAGATGGCTACGGTCCCCTACAGCTGACGCCTTGACTCCGAGTACTCCTGCCTCCCTAATGAACAGCCTGGCCAGTGCAGCCAATGCACAGTGTAGAGACGGGGGCATATGATTGGTCAGGTCTAAGACTTATATAAGACCCCACCCTGCCCTTTCCCAGATCACCTGCTCCATGAGAAGCCAGCCTTCTCACGGACACTCTATGAGGTGTCCCATGAGACATGGTTATGAGGACACCTCAGCCACCACATGGAGAGGACCACATGGTGAGGCCTCCCCCAGTATCAGGCAGTATCAGTGCACCAGTTTGAAGAAGATCCTCCAGCCCCAGTCAAGTCTTCAGTGATGCTGCCCCAGCCAACATCTTAACTAGGACCTCATGGGACATTCTGAGTCAGAACCACCCAGCTAAGCTGCTTCCAAATTCCTGACCCACAGAAATTGTCCGAGAGTCCGAGAGCCCATGTGAGTTGTCATTTTAAGCCACTCCGTTTTGAGGTCATGTGTTATGCAACACTACATAATTGACACGAATACACCTACAAAGAATGGAGACATGCAGCACGGGCCAACTAATGCATCTGAAAAAATCAGGACCAGAGGAGGTGCAAAAGATTCTTTAAAAATGGGAAACAGACCACACACATCAATGTAGTCAAAGACATTGCGACTGATGCTTGAAGCCTTCAGTAAATTCTTCCGGGGCTTTTCATCACAGTGGGGCCCCCCCTAGCTGCTCTTGCCTCCTTGCCTGCAAACAACCTTCCCCACCCCTCGCCCCACCCAGGTCCTCATCAGTGGGCCTCCATCCCACTGTTGACTTTATCTTCCAGCAAACTCACTGCCCTGCCTGCAGCCCCTCTAACTGTATTCCAGGAACACCACAGAACACACTTGTGAGCTGCAGATCTGAGCTGAGCCTGATGGACAAAGATGAATAAGAAAAACATGTTAATGAAAAACTCTATACATTTCACAAAGCATAACACTTTCCTTCATTTGCAAGAAGCTAGACCTCAAAAAAAGTCAAGTGGCAGCCAAATGTCCTTGACAGTCATAGTCTTCTATCTAGTGATCCTAGAAAAGGGGGGTCCAGGAAGCAGAGGAAGGTCTCTATCCAGTGCTGTTCCTCAAGGGCTGGGCATTGATTAATCAACCAGTTAAAGAGCATCCTCTCATCATCACTCTTCTGACAACACAAAATTACTCAAAATCAACCAGCACCTGAGCCCAGCTGGGAGAGAAGGGGCCCATGGGCCTCACACTGCCCCCCCCCCCAGCCCTACAGAGACTGGGTCTGAGCAGAGAAGAGCAGGGCAGAGCGCTTGTCTCTAATGCAGAACTGAATTTTAACTGTGCGCCCTTCTGTGCGCTGCGCAGAGTAGGATGCCAATGGCAACACTACGAGGAATGGGCTCTGGAGGGGTGCTCAGAGCCGGAAAGCTCCAGAGCAGAGCCACTGCTCCTTGAGGGCAGAGCCACTCACGCATGTGAGTCAGCTGGTCAGCAGTGTCTGGAGCGACAGGCTTCTGTTTGTTCTTGCCATGCGTCTTAGTACTAGTAAAGCCATCAAAGAGCAATTTGGGTCCCCAAAGCAAAAAGGATGGTCTCTGTAAAGTGGCTTGAATTCTCAGGCACCCACTTTTCTCTCATAATTTCAAATGAGTGGCGAGACCACAGAGAAACAGACTAGGAACAGGCTGGAATGCAGCTGGCCAGCCGCTTCCAAAGCCCCAGAGCCTGCAGGCCTCCAGCAACCATGAGAGGAGCCCGGCTGTCCCCGTGGTGGTGCACATTCAGAGCCCACCATGGGCGCCCCTGGCCCACAGCAGGCCCACTGTGCTAAATGTTCACACCGCTCAGGGCTCTGCACCATCTCAAACCCAGCCACGGCCACAGCTCCTCCACCTTCCCTGGAAAGGCTTCTGAGCTCTGAGCCAGAGGACACACATTCACAGCATCTACTCTTCCGGGCTGGATGCATGCACACAGGTGGGTCGGTGACACATCTCACACTTGAGAGGAACACGGGGGGATGTGCAAGGCCAGCAGCACACAGCTGTCCCCCTGACTTCCAGAGGGCTCACTTCACCAGTGCCCGGAATCCCGCTGCAGGGACACACCACACCTGTCACCCCTTCCACAGCCTCCTGGTTCTGAACACTGTGCAGTCTCCTTGGGTGCACGGGCCAACTTCTCCACGGCAGATACCTGGCCATGACATTATAATGCATAGAAAACATGCATCTTCAATTCCACTATAAACTGCCGAATTTCTCTTGAAACCAAGTGGAAGAAACGATGGGGGTTCTCACCGCTATTCCTCATTCCTGAGGCGCCGGCTTGGGCTGCTCGCCTGGGGGCAGGGGAGCACTACCCTCCCGCAACCATCACTTGCAGTGCCCTGGCTGCCAGTGAGGTTGGGCAGCATCTCTTCATGGACACACTGGCTGTGCGCACTTTTCTAGAAATTGTCATTCTCATAGCCTTCAGGATCGTTGGAACTCTGTACACACAGTTCATCCTTCCCTGTGTTCCTGGCGTCCTTGGCACATACACTTGCACAGCTACTCAATGATTTGCGATCAGCTTGGCTTAAGAAATCCTCCGCTCTCCCAAAGAACAAAGCTGTTCCACAGTAGCTGAGTTCTGTCCAGCTGTCGGCACCCCTTTCCCACCTGCTTCCACACGCTCAGCAGTGCTTCTGGGCTCTACTCAGGGTGCTGCCACCGTTCTGAACATCCGTGGCACAAACGTCCCTGCGTCTAGTAACACAACTTCCTGTGCCGCAGGGCCAGTCTTCGGGCGTGGCTATTTATCATCCACGCAAAAATGCAAAGAAATTCCTATTGGGAGTTTTATTAGGATTATACATGATTTATAGTTTAATATAAGGAGAATTGACAACTTCAACTTCAGAATATTGAGCCTTCCTATCTATGAACATGTCTGTTTATTTAGGTCTGCTAAAATACCAAGTGTTATTTTTCTCCAAAGTTATACGTATTCTATTTATTTCTTGATACCTTGTATTTTTGTTGCAATCATAAATGGTATGTCTTTTTTTTTTTCCTTTAGATTTTATTTTCAGGGGCGCCTGAGTGGCTCAGTGGGTTAAGCGTCTGCCTTCGGCCCAGGTCATGATCCCAGGGTCCTGAGATCGAGCCCCACATCGGGCTCCCTGCTCAGTGGGGAGCCTGCTTCTCCCTCTCCAGCTCCCGTGTGCTTGTATTCCCTCTCTCACTATCTCTCTCCGTCATAAATAAACAATCTTTAAAAAAAAATCTATTTTCGGGCGCCTGGGTGGCTCAGTCGGTTAAGCCACTGCCTTCGGCTCAGGTCATGATCCCAGGATCCTGGGATTGAGCCCCTCATCAGGCTCCGTGCTCCTTGGAGAGCCTGCTTCTCCCTCTCCCTCTGCCTGCTGTTCTGCCTACTTGTTCTCTCTACCTCTTTCAAATAAATAAATAAAATCTTTAAAAAAAAAATCTATTTTCAACTAATCTCTACACCCAACATGGGACTCAAACTTACAACCCCCAGATCAAGAGTCACATGCTCCACCACCTGAGCCAGTCAGGCATCCCAAATGGTATCTGTCTTAATATTACATTTCCTCTTTGTTGTTGTTCTTGTATACTGATCTTACATCCACTAGTCCTAGTGAACTCATTAATTCTAAAGATTTTCTGTAGATTCTCTTAAGTTTTCCACACAGACCTCTGCAAACGACGGCAGCTTTGTTTCTTCCTTTACAGTTATGCCTTTTCCCTCCTTTCCCTTATCTTACCGTACTGGCTAGTATTTTCTCTACCACACTTAACGTAAGTGGTTAAAGAAAGGCATCTAGTCTTGTTCACAATTTTATTTTTTTTTAATATTTTATTTATTATTAATTTTTAAATCAGAGAGAGAGTGAGCACAAGCAGGGGGAGTGGCAGGCAGAGGGAGAAGCAGGCTTCCCACTGAGCAAGGAGGCTGATGTGGGGGTGGATCCCAGGACTCTGACCTGAGCCGAAGGCAGCCACTTAACCAGCTGAGCCACGCAGGTGTCCCTTGTTCAAAATTTCAAAGAGAATCCTCCTAAAGTTTTATTAAACTTTATGTATGTATGTTTCATTAAACTTAAGTATGATGCCTACTGAAAGTTTCTGATTGATACCCTTCAATAGATTAAGGAAGTCACCTTCTAATTCTGGCTTGCTAACTCTGTATCAAAGAGCAATGAATTTTATGAAATGCCTTTTCTCCACCTACTGAGAGGATCATTTCATCAGTAACACAGTGAATCACACACTAGATTTTCTCACAGTACACCACCTTTACGTTACTGAGAAAAGCCTGCCGACCTCCTCACTTCAAGTAATATTGAACATAACAAAAAAATAGGCGCTTAATCCCTTCAGTTCTTTACAATCAAGCTTTCCAACATACTAGCAGATGCCGTACTCTAGGACGACAATTAAGGAAAGTGTTCAAATGCTTCCATCGTTGATCTATGCCTGTCCCTGGTATCTCTCATCCACCATGGGAGAGACGCTTTCGTAACCAAGAGTGCAGAGGCAAGCATCTTTGCCCCCAAGGATGAAAAGGATGCTGTTCCTAACAACAGTTATTTATTAGAGCTAAAACCTCAGCAGGACTCACTACAGGCTAGGTTGCTAATGCTGAGAAACAGAGGAACAGCACTGAAGGGAAGTTCCTCAAACTGAGGAACTCCACCGAATAAACGCATACACCTTAGAGCCCATCAGAGCACCCACCTCATCCCTGTGCTTCTGACAGAAGACCAAGAACTGGGACACCGCATCTCCCTTCCTGTTCCGCGGAGCGGAGGCCGTGGTCTTCTTCCTCCCGGGAGGGGACCCTACTCCTCTCTTGGGGTCGGCCTCTGCCATCTTCTGAGGAGTGCTCTTTACTGTCCCAGGGTCACTTTCGTGGTTTTCGGCAGAACCAGACAGCTTGGCTCTCCGCCTTCTCTTGATGGGAACACCCTCTTCTCTCATGGACTTGGGGTTATCAGCAGCTTCTTCAGCGACTCCTGAGGATTCTACCATTTGTCCCGGAGACTCCACAGCAATGCTTGCCTCCTTAGCTACATGAGGGTTGAGATGAAGCTGGTCCCCCACGTAGAGGAAAGTGAACTTAGCTTTCCGCTCCTCTACTGACATGCTTGCAGCTTCTTCTGCTTGAACGATGCCCATTTCCCACTGGGCCCTCAATTTCCCTGAAATAGGTTTCAACAGCTAAAAAGAAAAACAGAAGACATTGTAAGTTTCATTATACAAACAAAAAAGTTAACCCACTTTAAAAAAAGCAAACTTTAATAATTCCAGATAAATCTAGAAATCAAAAACTATAAAAACCAATTAACTTGAAGGTTTTAGACAGAATTCAGCCCAATATAATAGCTACTATTTCTTTAAACTAGAAATCAATTCCAATCACATTTAACTAATGTAATATACAGATTACATATTATAACATGTACATATTTTTATACATAAATAAAAATTATTTTAAAAATTAGCTCTATCATCAAATGAGTAAAATGAATACACCGTCTCTAAGGAAACTTGTCATGTTTTGTAACACAGTGTACTTGGGCAAAGTTAAGCAATGACAGACATAAGCCATTATAATAAATCAAGCCACCACAATTTCAAAATAATAAGAATATAAATTAAAGTTTTGGTCTAAAATTGTACTTAAGGAACATCTATCACCTTAATTTTCTCAGCTTTCGTGGGTGCCTGCTTGGCACTTTCCTGGCATAATTTTTCAAACTGTCCTTCTCCTTCAAAAGCTACAAGGCTCTTCTCAAATATCCAAGCTCTTTCTGGGGCATCACCAAAGAACTGTACGTGATACTGGCGTGCACTCTTTTTCTGACCTAGTTTTTAAAATAAAATGTTAGAACTTAAAAGTTAGAATTTTGGATGAAATTAGGCAAGTCTATTAATAATTACTGATATGAAGTTGGAAGCTGCTTTGAGGTCATTTTATTTGGTGCTGTTTGAGTCTGCTAACCTCGTAAAAAGTTCTACTCTTTTTATCCCCACCATACTCCATGTCAAAGACAAAGGAAACGCATTTATGAGGGACTCAGATAAGATTCAAATTAAACTAGGAAATAAAGTGGACATCTCCTCCCTTCCAAGATCCACTTAAAAAGATTACCAAATAAAGAAGGCCAAGAGATGACATGAGCAAAAGGGCCATTCAACAGAGAGGGAGGGGCCTATGCAGCAATGAAGGGATAGAGACTGGTGTCAGAGCCTGAGTTCAAATCCCAACCCCACCACCCACCAGCTGGGCAACCGCGGGCTGGCTACTCATTCGAAATGCTCATCGGGGGAATTAGGGCACCACGGACCTCTGAGGGCAGCCATGAGGCCACAGAGTAACCCCTCAGATGTCCACTGCTGTTCCTCTTAGAATAAAGGAAGAAGCCACGTCCTACAGTGCAGCCAGAAGGGAGGTGGGTGAGGAAAGAGACACTTGACCCCAAAATCCAAGAGAGGAGGTGCCATATTCGGCTGAGCAAGAGTGAGGATGAAAACAAGCAAGCTGGTTAAAAGGTCAGATTTCGGTATGCCTGGGTGGCTCAGTCAGTTAAGCATCCAACTCTTAATCTCAGCTCAAGTCTTGATCTCAGGATTGTGAGTTCAAGCCCTGCGTTGAACTTAAAAAAGTAAGAGGTCACGTCCTTGTGGCAAGTGGAGGGGACGGGGGATCGCCATGGGAGAGCGACCAGCCCCTGCCCCTTCCTAGAGAGCGCGGGTCACAGGAGACCCAAGAACACTTCCTGAAGACCCAGCACGCCCGGGAGGAACGAGCTCTCCGCTGACTCCTTCGGAGCGCCTCCCCACTAAGTGGCCAATGGCCAGCTGGACCCTCTAACATAAGCTAACAGTCTCCCCACATACAGGCTGCAGCAACTCTGAGTCGTACCCTCTCGAACACAAATGTAGTATCAAGGACCCCCCAGGACCCAGGGAAGCCCCCAGCATAAAGAGTCCAAGATACACAGAAATAAGCAGTCTCTGCAAGACCACATACACAAAACACCAGGAAGAGATGACACGTGACTAAGAAAAACTCTAGTTTGCTATGAAAAGAGAACAAAGACAAAGAGCCATTGGAAACTTTAAAATACAATTATGAAAAAAAATATATCAGCAACAAACCTCGGAAGGTAAGTTAAGAAATCTCCCAGAAAGAAGAAAAATAAGGTGAAAAACATCTACTCCCATAAGAAACCGATAGGATCAAACCAGTGAGTACCATACCCAAATAACTGTTCTTCTAGAGAGAGAAAGAGAATTAACACAAGACCGTGTCTCAGGATGAAAACAATCCTAAGTGACTCATCCAATATCCATACCAATGCACATCTTTCTGACATTTAAGGTGTTGGGGGAGGTGACAAGGGCAGCTTCCACGTTAATGGAATGAAAAGTAGAATAACAAGGTACTTCAAGAGCAACCCTGGATGCTAGGAGGAAATGATGTTATACCTTCAAAATTATGAAAATAATTATTTTCAACATAAAATTCTAGAATAAGCCAAACCATCAATCAAGCGTGAAAACACAGAAGTAGCATCCTCCGAATGACAGGGAATCAAATTTACCTCTCATACACACTTTCTTAGAACCCCAAAATTATACTCCAACAATAAAGGAAAACTGACCAAGAGTAAGCACAGTGTGAAGCCACAGAAAACAATGCATGTAACTCAGGAAAGCATCTTTAAAAAGGTTTAAGGTCACTACTATGCAAAATGTTAAGAGTGCCAGCAATACAGACTGAAGCAGGAAAATGGAAGATTCTAGGAGAGTGCTCTTGGGGAAAAAAATATAACAGAACTCTTCCATACCAAGAGAAAATCTGAGCAGCGAGGAAAGAGAGTTAAAAGATGAGATCCAAGGGGTGTCTGGGTGGCTCAGTTGGTTAAGTGTCTGACTCTTGACTTCAGCTTAGATCATGATCTTGGGGTCCTGGGATCAAGCTCTACAGCAAGCTCCGTGCTCTGGGCTCAGTGGCTCAGCACAGAGTCTGCTTGAGATTCTCTTTCTCCCTCTCCCTCTATCCCTCCCCCTGTGCGCACACACACATACACACACTCTAAATAAATAATCTTTAAAAAAAAAAAAAAAGATGAGATCCAAGGAGAAAAGGAAAATGGCAATCAAATACAGGTTTTCACTTTCTACCCCCAACAGGAGAAACTGTATAATAGGATGAGTTTCAGGGACAGAGAAATGAATATTTGGGGGGGGGGAGCCTATATAGCCTTATATAGCAAAGTATATGATTTTAAAAAAAAAAAAAAAAGCAGGGGTGCCTGCCTGGCTCATCAGTGGAGCATGTGACTCTTGATCTCAGGGCCATGGGTTCAAGCCCCACATTGGGTGTAGAGCCTATTAAAAAAAAGAAAGAAAGAGAGAGAGAGAAGGAAAGGAAGGAAGGAAGGAAGGAAGGAAGGAAGGAAGGAAGAAAGAAAGAAAGAAAGAAAGAAAGAAAGAAAGAAAGAAAGAAAGAAAGAAAGAAAGAAAAAGGAAGGAAGGAAGGAAGACAGGGAAGGAAAGGAAAAGGAAAAGGAATGGAAAAGAAGGCAATAATTAACTCCAAGAAAAACAAAAAGTTGTACAAAAAAGGAAATGCAATTACAGAATACAATTTGCTTTGCACTGAATGATATTTACAGTCAAAATTATGTAAATATTTATGTCTGATGTAATAAAAACAGTGAATTAATTTGCCCCCTGGAGTGGCTAATAGGCTAAAAATTAAAACAAACAAACAAAAAAACACCCAAGAACATTGGGTTAATTATATGCAGAGAATGGGAAGAAAAGAAATAAATGATAGAAGAGATCAGTCTTCATTTTCCATAACAGAAAATCAACAGAAAATTTGGAAGAGTTAAAAAAAATTAGCTCTAGGGAGGAGAGTGAACTATTTTTCACAACTAACCTTTCAGTAGAATTTGGTCTGTTTATAAGTGTGTATACTTCTTTGATGTTATAATAGGTGAGATTCAAAAGTATGTTAAGGGATTTGTGACTTCTTCCATTACTTTAATCCTTTGAAAGAATTTTCCTTGGTCATGAAAAGGACTAGAGACATGTGTCACAAGATTTGCATGATGAAGAAAATCTGTTACAGTGCATATGATGAAATAATATGAACTTACATTCTTTTTTATAAATAGTTAATTACACAGAAAAATGCTCCTTACAGATCAGGTGAAAAAAAGCAGAGAAGAGTACTACAGTCCAATTCCAAGTTTGTAAAATAAATGTACTTAGTTTTGAAGTTCCTTCCTGCCTAGAAATTTGGTAACAATATAACCTAATTTTCCCCTATTTTTATGGGTTTCTTTAATCCATATGTATTTCTTTGGTTCAAGTTGAGAGGTGAATATTTCATTGTTTTATTTTACCCCATAATTAACCAGTCGTCCCACCATTTATTAGTAATTTTTCTTCCTGGGATTTCTGATGTTCATCAATCATGGTTGGTACGAAAACACCTATCATTGACTCCCCCTACTTACAACCCCTTCTAAGAGAACCTGTCCTCCACCAATAGCCCAGGTACCTAGTTCTGCATTACAATTCTTTTCTCCCCATCATGGGCCAGTGGACTTAAGGTGGTCCTTGACTCCCTGGGCCAGACTGAGCCAGAGTCTCTCCAGATTCTATGGAGTCCTTTGAGTTAACAGCAGTCACCCATGCATGCCAAATGGACCCCACAAAGAGACAAGGCTGCTTTGGAGCTAAAGCTCTAGAGAGGAAAAGAAGCCATAAAAGTTGCAGACAAGGGTCTACGGAGGCAAGAGTAGAGCACAGGAACAAAATTACAAGGACACGACACCACAAAGTTCTACAAGAAATAAAGGGCAAGCATCACCATGCCTAAATTTCCTGGTTTAGTCCCTGGGGGGCACTGGAGCACCAAAACAGGTAAAGCAGAAACTGACAAAATTGCAAATAAAAAAAAGGCACAGTCACTATCACAGTGGATAATTTTAGCACACCACTCTTAGTAACTGAGAAAATAAGCAAAAAAGAAAAAGTCCGTAAGGAGATTATACTATCAAATAACCCAAGATATGAGAAAGCTAGATTACCTACAGTATTTTTGAGAAAATGCTGGCATTTAGAAATGAAGCAATGAGGGTTCCCTTCCATAACAGAAAAAGTGACAACAAAATTTTCCACAACAGATAATTACTTGACTCCTGACCCCAGTTATCTGATGAGGAAACTAGTGGGATACAGGTGTGCCAAGACGATGGTGAAGCTCCCAGATCCAACAGAATTCAGTTTTCATAGTATAATATCTAAAACATACATTTATCTTCTGTTTCCAACTTAAAGAGTCAGGCCTCAAAGCGGCTCATTCACCTGGACCCCCTTATAGATAGTAGGCAAGACAAGTTATGCTGCTATATATCACAAAAATGCTACTAAAACTTTTATTAATTTTAGCTTTTCAAAGGAAATTTAAGCTTTCAAAAGAGCCTGGATTGAGCTGCAGCTTATGAGTTGTATTCTCTTCTGCATGTAGGTTATACTTCAATTTTTAAAATCTGAATGCATTACTAAGATCCAAATTTAAGCACATCTATAAATCTAAGCATGATAAATGGGGGGGGACATAAAATTTGGGGTGGAGATATGGGCTGGGTGAGGGAGTTGCATCTCACAGGAAAAAAAAAAATACCTGCTTCATAAGATCCACATACTCAGCCAGCTCCATGCCAGAAGCCACCCCTTCTTCAGGTCCCTAGTCCTTCCCCAAAAAGGATGCCGGAACCCCCAAAGGGAACACCCATCACTCACCCTGTTACTCCCACCATGGATTTGCTGCATGCCAAGTGTTCAGGAATAATGGACCCAAAGTTCCACTTGGAGCCAGGTCTCAGTACTGCCTGGAGTCCTACCTCACACATCCCTGGTGGATTCTCTGTCTCCCATAGCAGTGAACACAACTGGTGCCCAGATCTGGGCTTCGCCGCATATCACTGCCTTCTAAAAAGACCCAAGTTTTCTCCAGGAAACTGGCTGATTCCATGACAAGGGCAAACAAAGTATAAAATGAGCATGAAACATCTCCTTGGGCCACATGTAAGAAGTGCTCAAAGGCTGACTGAGATATGTCAAAAGGACACTGCTGAAAGGGACTTAATGGGACTCCTGCTAGTTAAATTTGGGACAATTTGAGCATTAGAAAGAGTAAGGACTGGGGCGCCTCGGTGGCTCAGGTCATGATCCCAAGGTCCTGGGATGGAGTCCTGCATCAGGCTCCCTGCTCAGCGGGGAGTCTGCTTCTCCCTCTACCCCTCATCCTGCTCGTGCTCGCTCTCTCTCAGAAATAAATGAAATCTTTAAAACAAACAAAAAAAGAAAGAAAGAAAGAAAGAAAGAAAAGAGAAAAGAAAAGAGAAAAGAAAAGAAAAGAGAAAAGAAAAGAAACAAAAGAAAAGAAAAGAAAAGAAAAGAAAAGTAAGGACAGGAGAATGGGCTAACTGGGGGATGGGCATTAAGGAGGGCACGTGATGGAATGAGCACTGGGTGTTGTATGCAACTGATGAATCACTAAATTCTACCTCTGAAACTAATAATACACTATATGTTAATTAAATTGAATTTAAATAAATTAAAATATATATTAAGGGGCGCCTGGGTGGTTGTTAGGGATCTGCCTCCGGCTCAGGTCATAATCCCAGGGTCCTGGGATCGAGCCCCGAGTCAGGCTCCTTACTCAGCAGGAAGCCTGCTTCTTCCTCTCCCTCTCCCCCTGCTTGTGTTCCTTCTCTCGCTGTCTCTTTCTCTGTCAAAGAAATAAATAAAATACTTAAAAAAAAAAAAAAGAGTAAGAACCATACTACATAACTAAATTTTTAAGAGGGAGCTCATTTTCACAGAAAAATGCCAGTTAATTAAACACAGAAAGCATGATAAAATGCTTTATGGACAGTTGCCATTTTATAAGCCAATGGCTCATGAAGGAGTGCTAAAACCATGAGGACAGACTGGCAGGGAAACCAAGACACTCCTCTCCAGACATGGCCACACATCACTCACTAATGACAAACAAGGGCTGTATTTTCCACTGGAGAGTTTTGTTGGCCACCACCTACTGGGAAGTGGGACAGCCGACACCAAGAGCTCCTGATGAAATTCAACAGAGACATGTGTCCTTCTGTGACCCTCCCACCCCCCATTCTCAGTTTCCTCTGACCCCTTTTCTTTTAGAAGGTCATGTGAATCTCCTATCAGCGGGCGTGTGTTCACCCTGGTTCCCTTCCTTCTGAACTACTTTTCAATGCACATTACCAGCCTTCTGAAGTTGATCTGCTTGTGATTAAATGTGCTCCCTTCCCCGCATCCCCAGACAACTCCTAGAGAACACACTGCAAGAAGGCAGGTATTCAGTGAACACCTATATGGTATTCCTGGCTGGTCTTACGCACCTGAGTCTGATCACAAGAGACTAGAGCAATGAGTGCTGGGGGCAGGGTGTGCCGGCCGAGACTGCAGGAGCCTGAAGAGACAGGACAGCAGCCGGCTAAATGCAATGCACGCACCCTTTTCGATCCAGTGATGGAAATCGGGCACAGGGAGAACACTGAAGAGTGCTGGCGAAGTGTAGGCAAGGGCCCTGAGGATGGGACAGGGTCTCCCCACGTGTGTTTGGGTGCTGAGTTGGGCAGGAAGCTGTCCTTGTCCTCAGAGGGTCCCTGCGGACACATGGAGGGGTGTGGCACCACGATGCCTCCAGCCTCCAAGCACAAGGGCTGCCCAAGGGGCGGACTCACATTCAGAGAGAGGTGGAGCAGGGTACAGTCTGCAAATACAGGTGAGAGTGCATTGGTGTCCACTGTCCTATTCCACTTTGAACCATGGGCTTGGAAGATTTTTAAATAAACAACAAACAAGCAAATAAATAAAAATAAAATAATAAATAAATAAATAAATAAATAAAATCTTTCACAAAGCAAACAAACAAGTGACAAGATGGAACTCAAGTGTGAGCCCGTGGCACCTTGGGGAAAGCTGGGGCCTGTCTGGTGACACAGAGGCACTACGAATGGGTACCAAATTATCTAAATTAAATGATCCAACACTAGGATCCTGCAGGGGAAATAAGTGGTCAAACTAGAATGCTTCCAGGAAAGAACCCTAGAGGTGACCAGGGGGAAGGAGACAGATACAATACAAATTCAGGTTTTAAAAGTAAAAAAAGAAGAGGACAGTAACATGTGCTAACATCTGAATGTTACTCACTCAATGTAGCTCACTGCTCACCATGCAAAGACCTTTTCCAAACCAGTGTTATCATCATTACTCTCCTTTTTCAGACGTCGGGAAATGGGGGCTTAAGGAAAGCAAGCAGTTCATGGCCAGACCAGCCAGCTGAATTAGAGCCTGGCAGGCTGACCTGAGAGCCCAGGCCTCCACCAGGAGCCCAACGCGCTGCTCCGACGCTGTGAGCAAGAGGAAGGGCCCGAGAATGAAGGAGGAGAAAGTGAGAGATAATAAAAATGGGGCTGTGCGTGAATGTCATTTGGACAGGCTGCTGTAGACTACAGGAATTATTTTGCTCTAAATCAGGAGTAAGATGTAAGGAAATTAAAATTAATTAATTCCAGGAGCTGGAACCAAGATACATTCAAAAGACCCCTTCAATCACACAGGTCTGAGATGTCCAGAGCTTCATACAAACAAAGTCGAAATCCCCACACATTCAAAAGGAATTGCTTGCGATGTGCTAGGCAGACCAGTGGCGTGAGGTCATAAAGGCCACCGTGACTTTCACTTTGCTTTGCTGCATGGTTTTAGAGAGCTGGGACGGAACCAGCAACACCTCAGGTGCACACCCGTGTGCCTGCCCAGCCTCTGTCTCAACTGGTAGTTTTTTTCATACTCCACCAAGTCCAGATGCCTCTGGGGTACATCCTGGGGTTCCTGAAGCCTCGTGGAAGGGACTCCCCAATTCCGGCAAGCTGAGGATGCCAAAGGTCCTACATGGATACAGAGCTGAAGCCAGCCCAAAGGCTCTTCTGGCCACCACAAGTCCTAAGCAGATGTGTTTTCCTGAGCCTCGAGGCAGAGTCCAACCACCCCCCCAGCGGGGGCAGAAGGCTGGGCGGGACTCAGAGGCACTCAGGACTTGACTATGACCCTCTTTGTCCTGAACCCATCTCCTCTCAAGTCTGTCTGCCACCCCTGTACCCCATCCCCAGCAGCCATCTGCTTCACACAGTAAGCCAACAGCACCCCAACCTGTAGTGGGAGCAGCACTTCTGCTCCTGTGAGAGCTCATGCCTCCAGCCAAGAACAGGAGGGGACACGTGCTCACTAAGATGCCATGGGAGGCTGACCGGTCACCAGTACTAAAAGGCCGGGAAGCCCGCCTGGGCCAGCCCACAGATCGAGTCCCCCACAATTCTGAAGGGTGCTTTTTCTGAAGGTCATTTGAGCACTACCCTGGCTCAGCTCCAACACCGTGCTCACCATTTACCACGTTCCTCAAACTAAATTCAAACTTTACCTCTGCAAGAACTTTCTAGAAGAATCTCCAACCACCTGAACTCATTTTTCCCTCCAAAAACACATAAGCTTTTATGTTTTGTGAGCCCGCCAATTAATATTTAAGTATGCATCTGCTCTAATTTCTATCAATAACGTATTATATTTTTAATGTGTTCTTCAGTTGCTCCATGGACCAATTTATATTCCCAAGTTCCATGATGCCAAAGAAGATCATTTCTAGTTTTTTCCTTCTTCCCACAGGCCTAAAAAATAAACTGGGACATTTTTTTTATAACTCAAACTTAATAATAAAATACAATTTCTGAAAATCACACTGAAATAAGCAATCACTGTCTAAACAATAATAAATTATCATAAAACCTAAAAAGCAATATAAGTCCAAGACCACTTCTCTATTAATACTAATTCAATCAGATAAAGTACATATCTGAGTTGGATATAAAAACAAATGGCAATGTGTTACATCTGAACCAATTATTAAAGTTGCAAAAATGAACCACTGCAAATTCAGCAACAAAAAAACAAAATCTGATTCACATATGGGCAAAGGACTAGAATAGACACCTCTTCAGAGACATACAAATGGCCAGTAAGCACAAGTAAAGATGCTCAGCATCACTAACCCTTAGGGAATTACAAACCAGACTACAAAAAGTAGACAGACAATAGAATGGTCGGTGTCAGGTGCCAGGAGGAGCAGGAATGGGGAAGTTATTACTGAATGCACACCGAGGTTCAAATTCACAAGATGAGTGAGTCCTGGGATGGATGGTGGTGACAGCCCTTCAGCAATGGGAACGTGGTTAATACCACTGAGCTGTACACTTAAAAATGGTCAAGGTGGTAGAGTTTATGTTATGTGTATTTTAGCACAGTTTTCTGAAATAGAAAAAAAAAACACAGTAGGGCTATGGAAGAGTAAGAAAAAAACTGGATATTAGAAAGATTAGGTGCAGAAAGAGAAAGATGAAAATAGTCCAAAAACACAATACCTTTAAGTTTGGTATAGTTGTGAAGGAGAGGATCAGCAGAAACCATGCATGGCCACCAAGGGTAACCGGACACTTTGGACCACACCAAATCACCGACATTATATTTCAACAGGTGGTCCTTGTCTCTGCCAGTATTTGGACAGGACTCTTTCTTAGCTGCAATCTGAAAATGAACGACAAAAGACATACTAGCACATCCAATAAGTACCCCTAAATCCAGCCTTTTATCCAAAGATTAATCAGGCAAGAGGTTTAAAACACACACACACACACACACACACACACCCTGAAAATGGAGCACACTTGCGGGGCGCCTGGGTGGCTCAGTCGGTTAAGCACCTGCCTTTGGCTCAGGTCATGATCTCAGGGTCCTGGGATCAAGCCCCACATCGGGCTCCCTGTTCAACGGGGAGCCTGCTGCTCCTTTCCTCTCTCCCCCTTCCCCTCAACCCGTACTCTTGGTCTCTTTCTCTCAAATAAATAAAATCTTTAAAAGGGTGGGGGGAGCCTGGGTGGCTCAGTAGGTTAAGCATCTGCCTTTGGCTCAGGTCATGATCCCAGGGTCCTGGGATCAAGCCCCACATCGGGCTCCCTGCGCGGTGAGGAGTCTGCTTCTCCCGTTCCTTCCCGCTCATGCTCTCTCTCAAATAAATAAATAAAATTAAAAAAAAGAAAAGGAGCATTCTTCCCCTGCTATCACTTCATCAAAACGGTCCCTTGCCCTAGCTAAAGAATCAGCACAGTGCCTGGCACATACAGTAGGTACTCGACATTATGATGGAGAGCCCTGTGTAAGTCTACTTCTTTGGCCTAGCTGATGGTCTTTAATGGTGCTTTATTCACCCGGTCACAGAAGAATTTTCATGGATTGAATCCATATTCTGACCCTCCCGCTCCCCAGCCACGTGTCTGTCAGTTCTCTGGAGCACATGCATCACCCAGCAAGAGAGGACCCAGAGTGGCAAGGACATCAGGAGGGCTTGGCAGCAAGTCTCGACTCCTGGGACTCCAAGCCTCAGTTTCTCCACATCGGAACACACGTCACTCAGGAGGCTGGAGACCTGACCAGGGCCACTGCCACCCCACACCTCTCTCAGTTCTGCCCTCCAGTGGGACAAGCAGAGTCGGCTTGACTCCTCGCCTCCTCTTGAGTGTGAACTCCTGAGCTTTCCGCTAAGACCTCTACATACTTGGGCAAGTTGCTGAACTTGTCTGGGCTTCAGTTTCCTCATCTGTAAACCAAGAGCAACAGCTCTGAAATCTCACTTATGGTTAGAAAGTTCAGTGTACATGGTGGGAAGGGCTGGCACAGAGCGGCAGCATTACACTCTGACTCCTCCAGAGCGTCCCGGCTTCAAGTTCTGTGTCATCCAAGCCACACAGCAGCCCCACGAGGATGAGGAGTATCACCCCCACTCTGAAGATGGAGTGTCAAAATTCAGGTATCTTGCCCAAGTTTTCACAAAACCAGGCAGGAGAGCATGGAATCACTTCCACTGGCCTCCTCCCCTATGAAAGAACAAGGCCCCCCACAACCATGGGCACCTCAAAAACCCACTGCATCAGCCCAGCTCACTAAACTGATTTTTTTAAAATTCACTGTGGCAGGGGCACTTGGCTGGCTCAGTTGGTGAAGCACCTGCCTTGGCTCAGGTCATGATCCCGGGGGGTCCTGGGATAGAGCCCCACATCGGGCTTCCTGCTCAGCAGGGAAACTGCTTCTCCCTCTCCCTCTGCCTGGCGCTCCCCGTGCTTGTGTTCACTCTCTCTCCCTTTCTAATTCTGTCAAATAAATAAAATATTTTTAAAAAATAAAAAATTCACTGTTGTAATTACATTAGCAAAACCTAAACAGCTCCTGAGCACTTAAAGCACTTTTTTTAAACCCTTAAAAATCTCCATTATTTTAATAATTTCAAGGAAACTGTGGGCATTTCCCCTCTTATCTGTGGAAATTGTAAATAAAATTCCTCAACTGTAATTTTAAACTAAATACCCCAACCTTGGTGATGATTAAAAATTCCAACCTGAACTGGTTTCAGGTTCCCTTTGTCCACCCCTGCAAGTGAGCCTGGAGCTTCAACTAAAGACCCGTGGGCACCAGGCACCTTCCAGACTCTGATCATACAGACTATATATAGACCAGCAGCCCCTGGCACGCTCCCTACCTCCTTCTGCCAAGGCCGAAGCTCCCCAGCTGTCTGCTATGGCCCATCCCCATTGAAGTAGTGGGCCATCCCGAGTGCCGCCGTAAGACACAGGGACATAAACCACTCCATTTTTCACTGTAAGTTAGAGGTTTCTACCCGGTGTTGGACAAGGGAACACTTGCTCATATGTGTTCAAGTGCTGGGCTCTGCACTGGGAACCAAGAGCGTGAGGTCTGAGACACAACCCCAGGCAGCCCATGTGCTGGGCCCCCGGTAGAGGAGACAAGTGGACATGGAACCATGTGGAAGGCAGGAGCATGCCTGCACGGCACAGCTCTGCTTCCCACTCCTCAGATGGTAGAAACTGGAGAAGCCCCATGCTGGATCCCAACACACCTCCATAATTAGACTAAAGGATGTCTCTGGAGAGAAGATCCATGAAAACAGGACAGCATAAAGGCCAGGGGCCAGGCCTGGGTTTAGAAACTGGGTTTACCGCTTTAGCCATTTTAATCCTGAACACTTAGTTAACCTCTCCGGGCCTCACAACGGATTCAACAGGCTGCTGTAAGGCTTAAGGGAGGCAATGTCAGGGTCTCCTGAAGTGGGGGCCCCAGCGCGGCCCACACGCCACAGTCAGCCACGTGCAGACAGGGAGAGTCAGAGAGCAGACACACCGCGGCCTCTCCTCCCCTCCACCCGACCCCACACACAGAGGCACCCTCACATGGTTTTCATGTTCACGGTAACCGGCTGCTGCACTTGACCCTACCCTGGCCACAACGTCTCACGGATACCTTTTTATCTGAGGGACTTGAGATCTTGGATACCAGTGCTGCTTCAACAAGACCCTGCTCCAGTAAGGAGTCATATTTTATGCTTCTCTTCCTGCTCCTTCTTGCCTTATTCTCTGTTTTTTGTCCATTTTCTTCTGACTGGGATACAGCAGCAGCACCATCACCACAAATTGAAGATTCAAAGAGAGGTTTCCCATTCATGTATGTTTTGGTGATCTTCAGCTTAATTTCTGGAGAGCCATTTTTGATAGGGGTGGTGTTAGGCGGTGTCCCGAGTCCTTTCCCTTCCTGGGACTCAAAACGTAATCTGGTGTCATGAGCACCAGGTTCTCCATTAAATACACGGGAAGTTAGGTCCTTCAGCTTCTCAGATGGAATAAAGGGAAGTGCGTCATGGCCATTAAACTTTTGCATGACCCCCTCCTGCAGACTGGTAGAGAGGTGGGCTTTGCTGAGGAACACAGAACACTCACGGTTCACTTCACAGTTCTGAGTCTTTCCATTTGTACTGCCAAGGATTTCTGGCGCCTGCTTCATCTTTATGCACTTTACAACTTTCTGAACAGAAAGAGGACTTTTTTGATGCTAACTTCCATTCAGCCCAGATGCTTCTGTTCTTAGAACACTACAGTATTAGAAAAACACAAATGAAAAGAAAACATTATGTTGAAACCTCACACAAGCACGCTGACACCAGTACAACTTTGTGTGGTTGTTTGTTGTGAGGCAATTGATATTTCCATAATCATTTGGGTCACAGAGGCAGTTCTAATGTCACAAAAATGAGACCGAATCACAAAATGACAAAGTTGAGAGGAAAGGAACAGGGGTCATTTTTAAGGGGGAGAACCCAAAAGTCAGGCATGGAGACATGAGTCGTACCAAGACCACTACCTAGCACGTGGCTGTGGACACCGCTTCAATCGGCTCAATCACTACTGAATGGGGAGGTCACCATCGGTGCACGTGCCTGAGGCAGCTCACACAAAGACAGGCCTTCGGGGGCACCTGGGGGGCTCAGATGGTTCAGCGTCTGCTTTCAGCTCAGCTCATGGTCCTGGGGTCCTGGGATGGAGCCCTAAGTCAGGCTCCCTGCTCAGCAGGGAGCCTGCTTCTCTCTCTCCCTCTGCCTCTCCCCGCTGCTAGTGCACGCACTCTCTCTCAAATAAATAAAATCTTTTTTTTTTAAAGATTTTATTTATTTGACACAGAGAGGGAGATCACAAGTAGGCTGAGAGTGAGGCAGAGAGAGAGGAGGAAGCAGGCTCCCCACTGAGCAGGGAGCCCGAAGTGAGGCTCGATCCCAGGACCCTGAGATCATGACCTGAGCCAAAGGCAGAGGCTTTAACCCACTAAGCCACCCAGGCCCCCCATAAATAAAATCTTTAAAAACAACAACAACAAAGACGGCCTTTGTAAAAGGAGGGGAGGGAAGAGCACGAAACCAAAGTTCCCCTGGTCACAGCTGAGGAGGACTCTCAGGCAGAAGGGTTCAGCGACACGCCCAAGGTTACTAATCAGCACAGTTGAAAAGCAGATCTCCCAAAGGCTGGCACCCCATTAGTTCCAGACTGATGTTGGTGGGGGAGGGAGTTACCAAGTGAGAAACTGGCCTGAGTCAGTGCTGGGTTCCGCTCAGGCTAACCTCTGTCATCCAGCCCTTCCTTGCCCAGGCCCAAATGAAATGCTATGACAAGAAGTACTGTCGGAATGGTAAATTTTACTTAACTATCTCTTGAAGATTAACTAGCAAGGTCAGCACTGCTGAGCCATCGCATGCGCTACTTGCAATGTGCCCTGCTGGCCGCTTGAGGCCCCAGGGCAGAAGGGGGCAGTTTTAGGAAGACCCCTCAGGCTACGTGGGGTGATCAGGGGCTTTACTGTAGAACCAGAGTCCCCCCTGGGGGACACCCAGCGATCGCACCAAAACCCCAAGGTCTGCCAGGAACAAGGAACAGGCAGGCGCCCATTCCAGCTGGGAAGACGTTCGCCCGCCGGCACTAGGACGGCCCCCAAGGAGAGCCCCCAGGAGGGCAGCGCCGATGGCACGGGGCGCCCGCGAGCAGCTGAGTCCAGAGCAGAGGCCCACACGGCTCCGCCAGCAGCGCTCCGCTGCGGGAGAGGCTGCTCCGCGGGACACGGAGCACGGCCTGGGAGCTGCTCCCGACATCTCCTGGGGAGGGCCCCGAAGCCTGCTCTCCGCAGGCCAGCCGGCCGCGTCCGCAGCTTCCACGCGGACCTCCACGTGCTGGAGACACCGGAGGGAAGAGCAGAGCCGACAGCCCGAGTGCCAGCGCAGCTTCACGCGCACCGGACGGCCTGCTGGCACCAGAGCACGGAGCAGGGCGCGAAGAACTCGGACAGTCCTCGCCTGGGCGCGAGAACACGTTAGCCGTGCGCCGGGAAGCTCGAGAAGAGATCGGGAAAACTGTCTTGTCGGAAAAACAGAAAAAATGATGAAAGGAAGAAAGCAAGCCTCAGCAATCTCTAGAACTCTATCAAGAGGTCTGCTTTCCGGGCGCCTGGGTGGCTCAGTGGGTTAAAGCCTCTGCCTTCGGCTCAGGTCATGATCTCAGGGTCCTGGGATCGAGGCCCACATCGGGCTCCCTGCTCGGCGGGGAGCCTGCTTCCCCCTCTCTCTCTGCCTGCCTCTCTGCCCACTTGTGATCTCTCTCCCTCTGTGAAATAAATAAATAAAATCTTTAAAAAAAAAAAAAGAGGTCTGCTTTCCCACTCCCACCCAGAAGGAGACAAGGGAAAGAATGACAGAAAAAATACTGGAGAAAAAGGAGCTAGAAAAATTTCCCAAATTTGGTGAGACATAAGTTTACAGACCCAAGAGATGTAGCAGGATAAAGATAAAAGGACCCACACCCAAGTGCATTTCAGCCTGAATTCTGAAAAAGAAAGGTAAAGAGAAAATCCTAAAAGCAGTCAAAAGAAAAGAAAAAGACCTATTACATATGAAAACAATGATATGGATGATCACTCATTTCTCATAAAAAACAGAGGACACAAGACAGTGACATGACATGTTTTTTGAGTAATAGAAGGAGAAAAACCAGTCCCTGTGGAACTTGAAGTCCAGAAAAATATCCTTCAAGAACAAAGGCCAGGGGCGCCTGGGTGGCTCAGTCGTTAAGCGTCTGCCTTCAGCTTGGGTCATAATCCCAGGGTTCTGGGCTCCAGCCCCGCATCGGGCTCCCTGCTCTGTGGGGGGCCTGCTTCTCCCTCTCCCTCTCCCCCTGCTTATATTCCCTCTTACTGTGTCTCTCTCTGTCAAATAAATAAATAAAATCTTTAAAAAAAAAAAAAAAAAAGAATGAAGGCGAAAGGGCACCTGGCTGGCTCAATCAGTTGAGCATCTGCCTTCAGCTCAGGTCATGATCCCGCGGTCCTGGGATTGAGTCCTGCATCGGGCTTCCCTCCTCAGCGGAGAGTCCACTTCTCCCTCTTCCTCTGCCTCTCTCCCTCGCTCATGCACTCTCTCCCTCTCACTCTCTCTCAAATAAATAAAATCTTAAAAAAAAAAAAAAAGAATGAAGGCAAACACATTTTTTTAAAGATTTTATTTATTTGAGAGAGACAGAGAGGGTGCGAGCCGGGGGAGAGTCTGAGGAAGATGGTGAAGCAGACTTCCCGCTGAGTGGGGAGCCCAACATGAGGCTTCATCCCAGGACCCCAAGATCATGACCCGAGCCGAAGTCAGATGCTTAAATCACTGAGCCACCCAGACACCCCAGCAAAATACGTTTTATTTTTTTTTAAAGATTTTATTTATTTGACACAGAGAGAGGAATTACAAGTAGGCAGAGAGAGGAGAGAGGAGGAAGCAGGCTCCCTGCCGAGCAGAGAGCCTGATGTGGGCCTCGATCCCAGGACCCTGAGATCATGACCTGAGCTGAAGGCAGAGGCTTTAACCCACTGAGCCACCCAGGCGCCCGCAAAATACATTTTAAAAGAAATACAAACTAATAAGTTACCAGCAGATCTACGCCACAGGACTTGTTAAAGGAAGTTCTTCAGGGGCAAGAGAACTGAGATCAGACTGAAACTTGGGTCTTTTAGAAGAAATGGAAGGCACCAGAAATGTTGAATATATTAGTAAGCATAAAAGACTATTTGTTCTTAAGTTTAAAATTCATATAACTAAAGCAAAATTCATAAGATTATGGGGATGATAACTTGATACAATATATATGACAACTGTAGCATGGGAAAGGAAGTAAATAAATCTAGACAGTTGCAAGAATCTTAAATTTCAGTGAAGTAGTATAATATTAACTCTAAGTAGACCATGATGAGTTAGGTGTGCAAACTGCAATCCTAGTCAGAGTAACCACTAAGGGGGCGCCTGGGGGGCTCAGTCCTTAAGTGTCTGCCTTCAGCTCAGGTCAGGATCCCAGGGTACTGGGATCGAGCCCCGAATCGGGCTCTCTGCTCTGCAAGAAAGCCTGCTTCTCCCTCTCCCACTCCCCCTGCTTGTGTTCCCTCTCTGTGTCTCTCTCTGTCAAATAAATAAATAAAATCTTAAAAAAAAAAAAAAAAAAAAAAGTAACCACTAATAAAATAATGCTGAGAAGTAGAGCTAACAGGTAAGAGTTTAGCTGCCAAGAGTTAAAGTTTAGGATGTTTCACACAAAAATTTCAGTTTTTGGCTTCTCTTAGAATGTACCCAGGATCACAAGGCTATAAGCCATGGGGACAGAATTTGATTTCAAGCTACTAGGTTCATGTGAATCACAACTGTGTGTCAGCCACACTTTTCAAGATTGCTTGTTCCTGTTTGGTATCTTCAAGTTTCTTTTAAATCCTTAAATACATTAAATATAATTGTCTTAAATATGTGGACTTTGCAAGTCTGTTTTTACTGCTGGGTTTTGTTTTTGTTTTTCATCTGTGGTGCTTGTTTCTTTGTGTGTTTTGTCACTTTTTCCTACGAATCTGGTTGTGGGCTGCTTCTTTCCCGGGATTCTACCTGGGAGAACCCTAAGGCCTGGGGCCCTCCAAACGGGACTGGCCTTAGCTTCCTCCATAGCAGGGAAAGCCACTGACCACTCAGTTCTAAGAGTTTTGTTGTTACCAAATTTATGCCAATAAATTAGAAAAGCCTTCACTTTGTCTAGCATTTCAAGAAAAACACAAAACCTAACCAAGGGGTAGAAAACCTGAAAAGCCCAATAACCACAGAAGAAAAGCCCAGAGAATTTCACTGGCTACTCTCAGCAATCATTCTTATGCTTCAGAGGGGACTTAAGTTTTTAAATGTAGAAAAGTACAAAGCACAACAAGATAAAATCCATCACTCCAAAATGACAGTATGTTAGCATTTTGCTACATTTGCTTCAAGTCTGCTTTATGGGGGGGGGGGGGGTCC
>LNAC01000189.1:5588048-5612415 GCA_002007465.1 Ailurus styani
CGGATTACGTATTTAATGCTTACTGTGCAGTGCTCAGACTGCCTACCACCAACAAAATGCCCTCGGCAGCTAGCCGGAGTTTTGTGTTCTCACAACACTGTGAGGCAGGCATTAGTCTTCCATTTCACAGGTGCAGGGACTGACACCCAAGCCACAGAGCTGGAAGGCAGTGGGGCAGCAGCAGCCTAGCCCCAGGTACTGCCTCCCAGAGGTCTGGGTTTGAGGAATGAACAAATAAAACAAAGATGAAGTCTACCTGCTCTTGAAACGTAAGTTCCATTCACTCTCCCTCAGAGAATTCCCATCTCAAATTCACTATGCTTCTCTCCAGTCTTTGGTATATATCCATTAACAGAGAATTATTTCACGGGGTGTGTATTTATATAAATGCTAGCATACTGTATCTTTGCTCTGCAATTTCATCAATCAATGTATCTTTACTCCCCCATGTTGATACATACGAGTGGAGCCATCTTTTCTATTGCTGTGTGTTGTGTATCACACAAATGTATCATTCCTATTATTCCAAGAACACTGGGCACCTGGTTGGCTCAGCTCGAGAAGCATGTGACTCTTGACCTTGGGGTCCTGCATTCAAATCCCACACAGGGTATAGATTACTTAAATTTAAAAAAACAAAACAAAAAAAAACTTTAAATTCCTCTAAGACATAGAAAATGATGAAAAGTTTCCCAAAACATTATAGAAGGCGGCATAACTCTTACACCAAAACCAGAAAAATGAGTACAAAAAAGAGCTATGGACCAAGAGCATTAAAAAATACTGTAAATAATATTACAAAACAGAAGTAAATCAAACCCAGTTGTTACTACACTAAAATAAGATACCAAAGAGGATCTACCCAAAAATTATGATTCAATATCAGGACCTCTATTAATGTTACATCCCCATGTTAACACATTACAGGAAATTTCTGATGAACGTGATCAAAAATTTTTTTTTAAGATTTTTATTTATTTATTTGACAGAGAGAGAGATCGCAAGTAGGCAAAGAGGTAGGCAGAGAGAGTGGGGGAAGCAGGCTTTCTCTCATCCACACTTCACGTGCTGCACATAGAGGACCGACCGACTTCATAGGCTAGTTCTAAACACTGTGGAGGAGGAGCAGGCATCACCCAGAGCAGACCAGAGTGTCTACGGTCACAGTGCCATCACCACCTGAGCCAATGGAAAGCTCAGGGCAGAGCCCTCAGCAAATACCCACCAGAGAAGACTGGGGAGAGGTGCCTGGGTGGCTCAGATGGTTGGGCATCTGCCTTCGGCTCGGGTCATGATCTCAGGGTCCTGGGATCGAGTCCCGCATCAGGCTCCTTACTTGGGGGGGGAACCTGCTTCTCCCTCTCCCTCTGCCCCTCCCCCTGCTTGCGCTATCTCTCTCTCTCTCTCAAAAGAATAAATAAAACCTTAAAAAAAAAAAAAAAAGACGACAACGACTGGGGAGACAGAATCACTCTTGAGAAATCTGCCTCAGAGGCTGTGATGCCTCAAATCCTGAGCCAAGAAATTGACGTAAAAATGGGTCTAGAATGAATGATGCTGATAAGAGCCCTGCAAAGGCAAGCCGGAAACTGCTCAGGGGGAGCTTCTACAGCCCAGAGCATGCCTGGAATACCTCCCTGCTGAGGTGAACTGTAAGATGGAGATTACACAGCACGCAAACCCGTCACCAATAGAGAGGAACACCCAATGAGCTAGGCATAGTGTGATATGGAAGGGTCTTCCTTCCACAGAATAAGAAAACGAAATTCTTTTTCTCATAATTTGCAGGTTTGAAAAAAGAAAAATAGGCAATGAAATTAAAATAGTTGAGTTGAATATAGCAGACTAACCACAGCTAAACAGAAGTTAATAAATTAGAAGATAAATGTGAACAAATCACCAAGGTATATGCTGATAAAGAGATGAAAAATATTTAAGAGGGATTAAGAGATATAACATTCGGGGCACCTGGGTGGCTCAGTCATGAAGCATCCGCCTTCGGCTCGGGTCATGATCCCAGGGTCCTAGGATCAAGCCCTGCATCCAGCTCCCTGCTCAGCAGGTAACCTGCTTCTCCCTCTCCCTCTACTGCTCCCCCTGCTTGTGCTCTCTCGCTCTGTTAAATAAATAAAATCTTAAAAGAAAAAAAAGGAAGAAAGAAAAAGATATATAACACGCATGTTTCATTCTTTCAAAAATTTATAGAGTGCCTATGATGTGCCAGACACTGAAATTCTAGGTGCTGAGGTTATAGCACTGAATAAAAGAGGAGTAAAAACATTCTGCCATCATACCTAGTGCAGAAAAGACAAGAATAGGGAATACAAGTATACAGACTGGGAAGGAAGATAGAAAACTTTTGTTCAAAAAAAAAAAAAACAGGGCGCCTGGGTGGCTCAGTGGGTTAAAGCCGCTGCCTTCGGCTCAGGTCATGATCCCAGGGTCCTGGGATCGAGGCCCACATCCGGCTCTCTGCTCAGCAGGGAGCCTGCTTCCTCCTCTCTCCTCTCTCTCTGCCTGCCTCTCTGCCTACTTGTAATCTCTCTCTCTGTGTCAAATGAATAAATAAAATCTTTAAAAAAACAAACAAACAAACAAACAAACAACACAAAAACTTTTGTTCACAGATGACACGATCATCAATGCAGAAAATCTAAAAGGATCAAAAAAGTTCCTGGAACTAATAAGTATTTATAGCAAGGTTACAGGATACCATGCTGATGGATGAACAAAAGTTCTTCACCTCCCTACATACCAGCAATAAACAAGCAGAATTTGAAATTAAAACCACCACTCACATTAGCACTTCAAAAAATTACATACTCACGAATAAACCTAACAAAATACGTACAAGACCTATAGAAGAAAAACTACAAAACTCTAACGAATAAAATCAAAGAAGTACTAAATAAATGGAAAGATATTCCACGTTCATGGATAGGAGGACTCAATATTAGCAAGATGTCAGTTCTTCCCACCATGATCTACAGGATCAATGCAATCCCACTCAAAATCCCAGTAAGTTATTTTGTGGATATCGACAAACTGATTGTAAGTTTATATGGGGAAACAAAAGACTCAGAATAGTCAACGCAATATTGAAGGAGAATGAGAAAGTTGAAGAACTGACACTACCTGACTTCTCGGCTTACTACGAAAAAGGTAGTGTACCAATGAAAGGTAGTGTCACACTGGCAAAATAATAGTTAAATAATAGTTAAATGTTCAACAGAATAGATAGACCAGAAATAAACCCTCATAAACACAGTCAACCAATCTTTGACAAAAGAGGACAATACAAGAAGCAAAGACAGCCTCTTCTACAAATGGGGCTGGAACAACAGGACATCCACATGCAAAAAAAAATGAATCTAGGGGCACCTGGGTGGCTCAGTTGGTTGGGCATCCGACTCTTGATATCTGCTTAGGTCATGATCTCAGGGTCCTGTGATTGAGCCCCAGGTCAGGCTCCACGCTCAGGGGCGAGTTTGCTTGTCTCCCACTCCTTCTGTCCCTCCCCCAGCGCCTGCCCGCTCTCTCTCTCTCTCAAATAAATACATCTTTTAAAAAAATGAATCTAGGGGGCACCTGCGTGGCTCAGTTGGTTAAGTGACTGCCTTAGGCTTGGGTCATGATCCCGGAGTCCCAGGATCGAGTCCCGCATCAAGCTCCCAGCTCCATGGGGCATCTGCTTCTCCCTCTGACCTTCTCTCCTCTCACGCTCTCTCTCCCTCTCTCAAATAAATAAATAATATCTTTAAAAAATTTTTTTAAAAATTGGGGCACCTGGGTGGCTCAGTCGTTAAGCGTCTGCTTTCACCTCGGGCCGTGATCCCAGGGTCCTGGGGTCAAGCCCTGCATTGGGCTCCCTGCTCGGCAGGAAGCCCGCTTCTCCCTGCCCCTCTCCCCCTGCTTGTATTCCCTCTCTCGCTGTTTCACTCTCTGTCAAAGAAAAAAAGAATAAAAAATGAATCTAGGGATGCCTAGGTGGCTCAGTTGGTTAAGCTCCTGCCTTTGGCTCAGGTGATGATCCCACGGTCCTGGGATCGAGTCCTGTATTGGGCTCCTTGCTCAGCGGGGAGCCTGCTTCGCCCTCTGCCTGTGGATCCCCCTGCTTGTGTGCGCTCTCTCTCTCCTTCTGACAAGTAAAATCTTTTTTAAAAAATGTATCTAGACACAGGCTCTATAACCTTCACAGATATTAAGCCAAAATGGATCACAGACCTAAGTGTGAAATTAAAAAACCACAAAACTGCTAGAACATAACACAGGAAAAAACCTAGAGGACCCTGAGTTTGGTAGTGACCTTTTATAATAACACTAAAGGCACAATCCATGAAAGAGATAATTGGTAAGCTGTGCTTCATTCAAAAAATTATCTTCTGTGAAAGACAATGTCAAGAGAGTAAGAAGACAGGGGCGCCTGGGGGGCTCAGTTGGTTAAGCAGCTGCCTTCGGCTCAGGTCATGATCCCAGAGTCCTGGGATCAAGTCCCACAACAGGTTCCTTGCCTGTTTCTCTCTCTGCCTCTGCCTGCCACTCTGACTGCTTGTGCGCTCTCTCTCTCTGAAAAATAAATAAAATCTTTAAAAAATATTAAAAGAGAGAGAGAGAATGAGAAGACAAACCACAGACTGAGAGAAAAGCTTTGCAAGTGACATATCTGATGAAAGACTGTTATCCAAAATATAAAAAGAACTCTTAAAACTCAATAATAAGGGTGCCTGGGTGGTTCAGTGGGTTAAACCCTCTGCTTTCGGCTCAGGTCATGATCTCAGCGTCCTGGGATTGAGGCCCGCATCAGGCTCCCTGCTGAGCAGAGAGCCTGCTTCCTCCTCTCTCTCTGCCTGCCTCTCTGCCTACTTGTGATCTCTCTCTCTGTCAAATAAATAAATAAAATCTTTAAAAACAAAAAAACTCAATGATAAGGGGCACCTGGGTGGCTCGGTTGAGCATGTGTTAGGCTCAGGTCGTGATCTCCTGGTCCTGGGATCAATCCCCTCACTGGACTCCCTACTCAGTGGGGAGTCTACTTCTCCATCTCTCTGTTCATGCTTTCTCTCTCTTTCAAATAAAGAGAATCTTTAAAAAACAAACAAGCAAACCAAAAAACCTCAATAATAAGAAATTAAACCAACCAATGAAAACATGGGCCAAAGATCCTGACACCAAAGATGTCAAATAACCATATGAAAAGATGTGCTGCATCATAGGTCATCAGGAAAATGCAAGTTAAAATGAGACCTAACTCCACACCTATCAGAATCGCCAAAATCCAGAACACTGGCAACACCACATACTAGTGTGGATGTGGAGCATGAAGAACTTTCACTCACTGCTGGTGGGAATGCAAAATGGTTCAGCCACTTGGGAAGATAATTTGGTGGTTTCTTACAAAACTAAATATACTCTTACCATAAGATCTAACAATCCTATTCCTTGGTATTTACCCAAAGAAGTTAAAAACACATCCACATAAAAACCTGCACATGGATGTTTATACTGGGTTTTATTCATAACTGCCAAAACTTGGAAGCAACCAAGACATCCTTTAGTAGATGAATGGATAAACTGTGGACCATCCAGACAATGGAATATTACTCACGCTAAAGAGAAATGAGCTATCGGGATGGCTGAGTGGCTCAATCAGTTGGGCATCTTCCTTCGGCTTAGGTCATGATCCAGGGCCCTGGGATCGAGTCCCGTACTGGGCTCCCTGCTCAGCGGAGAGTCTGCTTCTCCCTCTACCCTTCCCCCCTGCTGGAGATCTCTCTCTCTCTCTCAAATAAATAAAATCTTAGAAAGAAAGAAAAGAAAGGAAGGAAAGAAGGATGGAAGGAAGGAGCTATCATAGCCATGAAAAGATATGGAAAAACTTTAAATGCGTATTACTTAAAGAAAAGACAACACACTGTATGATTCCAACAATAGGATGTTCTAGAAAAGGCAAAACAACAGAAACAGTAAAAAAAAAATCAGTAGTTGCTAGGAGAAAGGGATGAAAAGGCAGAACACAGAGGATCATTACTTTGTATGACACTACAATGGTGGGTACCTGTCAGCACACATGTGTCCGAAACCACAGAATGTACAAAAACAAGAGTGAAACCTGATGAACTTTGGGGATCACGCCATGTCCATGCAGGTTCATCAGTTGTACAAATGTACCACCCTGGGGGAGAATGTTGAACACAGGGGGCAGTGTGGGGGCAGTGTGGGGGCAGAGGATATACAGGAAATCTCTGTACTCCCTTCAATCTTGCTGTGAATCTAAAACTGCTCCAAGAAAATTCTGTCCATCGAAAAGAATTTAAAGCAGAGACTCAAACAGATATTTGTACTCCAACAATCACAGCAGCACTATTCATAATATCCAAAAGATGGAAGCAATCCTAGTGTCCATCAACAGAGGAATGAACGCACAAAATGTGGTATACACATAAAAAAGAAATCACAGCCTTGAAGAGTAATAAATATCTCCACGCAACAATGTGGGTGTAACGTGGATGTAATAAACCCCTACCTGCTGCGACAGAGATGGGCCTTGAAAACACTACGCTGGTGAAAGAAGCCAGTTACAAAAGGACAAATACTGTGTGAGTCCACGTCTCTGAAGTACCTGAGTAATCGAGTTCATAGAGACAAAAAGTAGAATGGCGGTTGTTAAGAGAATGGGAGGTGGAACGGGGAGTTAGTGTTTACTGAAGACAGAGTTTCAGTTTGGGAAGATGAAAAAGTTCTGCAGATGGATGGTGGTAATGCTTACACAGCAGTGTGAACATACTTAATACCACTGACCTGCACACCTAACAATGGTTGAAACAGTAAATCTTATGTTACATATATGTTGCCACCAAAAAAAGAAATGACACTCTGTCCCCAGGGAGCTTACATTCCAATGGAGTTGGGAGGGTGGGGGAAAGGCAATTTCAAAGGCATACTGAGGGAAATTTTTCCAGGGATGAAAGGAAATCATGTATTCAGATTAAAAGAGCACCCGGGGTTCTGGGCAAGATAAAATATTTAGATGCGTCCTATTGAGACTACAGAACAGGAAGGATGACAAGAGAATCTTAAAACCCAGGAAGAATAAGCTGACTGCCAGACTTCAGCATGAGAAACAGTAGCTCAGACCCTTGTTCAGCCTCAACAGGTAAGTGTAGATGGTTCAGTCTGTTTCAAGTGTGAAGGGAAAATAACTTCCCATTGAAATTATCATTCAGATGTGAGGTCAAATATATTTTCAGACACACAAAGATTAAGGAGGTTTAATATGCATATCCTTTTCATAAAAGAAATGCTGAAACAGGCACAGTAGCAAGAACATAAACCCAGAAGAAAAGTAAGGAGAGAGTGGTCATTCCAAAACAATTTTTATATTTAAAAAGAATGCGAGGCTTCCTTTCTCACATTTATCTGCACTCCTTCCAGAAATCCCAATTAAAATGACAGTAAAGGAATTATAAACACAGTGTAAATCCACAGGGATAAAGGCAACAGAGGAGCACAAGTTGGAAGGGCTGGCGTGGGGAGCTCACGTCCTTTTGGGAGGACCCATAGCTGCCTCAGAGGTGCACTGTGATTAGCGGAGGCTAAGAGCTTCAGTTCTCTCGGTCAAAAACATTCTCCCTGTCAAAACAGCTCTCAGTAACGGAATGTAGCACGTGATCACTGTAAGAAGGAAAGAAAACATGAAAACAGAGTGAAAAGTGAAAAGATGGAGGTTAAAACAAAAATTAGCAGCTGAGAGCTATCGGTGGCTTTCCAAGGGGACAGAGTGTGGAGAGCTAAGCATCATATCGCTGCTGTTTGCAGTGAGCTCTCAAATGTTTTGTAATTAACTCCTTAACATCTCACAGAATACATTTAACAGGACCTGACAGATTGGACAGCTGGGATGGCTGGCTGGGCAGCCCCTTCAGGGCCACATGGAATAGAGGAGGGGTCGCCAGTGTGAAGGAAGGGGCACTGCTCTCAGAAGAAAGGGGAAGGTTATGCAGAAAACAACAATCACCATTCAAAACTATTTACTGAACACCAGACCCTGGAAACAGCATCTAGCATCTAGCATCTGGAAAGAGAGCAGCAGATAAAACATATCTCTTATTCTTGTGGAGCTAATATTCTAGAGGAGAGAGAGATTTCACAATACAGGTATAGTATGTTAGGGAAAAGAAGAAGGAGAAAGATGGGGGAAGGGCGGAAGATGGCAGGAAGAATGTCCTTTCTAGACCAGAGCCAAGCAACCCCCTAAGTTCGTTCCCCCGCAGCGCTGAGGGCCTGGGGCACAACGGGCCCCACTCCCAGTTGCTTGGATGTGCAGCTGCGGCCTGCTCTGTTCATTCCGCAGATCTGAGCAGAGAGCCACTGTGGAGAGATCTTGATGCTGGGGCAGCAGTGAGACCTCAGGACAGTGCCCAGAACCACGCCAGGAGAGGGACCAAGCTCTTGAGTCACTCTTCTAGGGGCAGAGAGAGACCTGACTGGAAAACCCAAGTTTATAAATAAGATTTGCATGGACAGATGTACCTCCCTCGATGTTCCCTTGTAACATGTCACATGCACCAACTGGAATATATTTTGGTTCTGCCTTCACTGAATGATCACAAGACCTCCAACCTTCTATCAAAGAAGTCTATGTGAAGAACGATGAAATCAGTATAGTTTGCTATAAAGCAGGGGTTGAGGGCACCAGCCAATCCATGACTCCATAAGAATTCTCTTCTGAAAGAGATTATATAGAATTCAGAATCTAGAATTGACAGCAAAGTTTTGTTTCTCCTGCTGAAATGCATCTAGGACAGTAAGGACTTCATAACTGACCTGTTTCTGTTTTGTTTTGGCAGCCAAGAAGCGTCGAGCTTCTCCGCTTAGAGGCAGGTCTCTACGTTAGCCTTGGGCCTGCCCATCAGCGCTGCTTCTCTCCCTATGGTATCTTCCTTGGTCCCATTATTGGTTTTTACTCTGTATATTCTACATGTGATAGGTCCAATCTCTGGAGCCTTCGTACACTGCTAGTGGAGATGAAAAATGGCATAGCTGCTGTACAATACAGTCCAGCAGGTCCTCAAAGGGTTCCCATGACCCAGCAATTCCAATTCTAGGTATCTACCCAAGACAGAATTGAAAACACATATTCATACAAAAACTTGTACAAGAATCTTCATAGCAGGGGCGCCTGGGTGGCTCAGTGGGTGAAACGTCTGCCTTCAGCTCAGGTCATGATCCTAGGGTCCTGGGATAGAGCCCTGTGTTGGGCTCCCTGCTCTGCAGAAAGCCTGCTTCTCCCCCTCCCTCTGCCTCTCCCACTCCTCCCCACTCATGCTCTCTCTCTAACAAATAAAATCTTAAAAAAAAAAGTCTTCACAGCAGCACTACACATAAAAGCAAAAAACCACCCAAATGTCCAACTACTGATAAACTGATGAAAGAGGGCGCCTGGGTGGCTCAGTGGGTTAAAGCCTCTGCCTTCGGCTCAGGTCATGATCTCAGGGTCCTGGGATCGAGGCCCGCATCGGGCTCTCTGCTCGGGGAGGGAGCCTGCTTCCTCCTCTCTCTCTGCCTGCCTCTCAGCCTACTTGTGATCTGATCTGTCTGTGTCAAATAAATAAATAAAACCTTTAAAAAAAAAAAACTGATGAAAGAAATGTGCTCTGCCCGTACACTGTGATACTCGGCCACAAAAAGGAATGAATTCTTGAATGCTGAATGAGATTACTTTTTTTTTTTTAAGATTTTATTTATTTGAGAGCGAGAGAGAGAGCATGAGAGGGGAGAGGTCAGAGGGAGAAACAGCTCCCGGCTGAGCAGGGAGCCCAATGTAGGACTCGATCCCGGGACTCCAGGATCATAACCTGAGCCAAAGGCAGTTGCTTAACCAACTTAGCCACCCAGGCGCCCCGAATGCTGAGTGAGAGAAGCCAGTCACAAACAGCCACATATCAGAGGATTCTGTTTCTATAAAATGTCCAGAACAGGGCGCCTGGGTGGCTCAGTGGGTTAAAGCCTCTGCCTTCGGCTCAGGTCATGATCTCAGCGTCCTGGGATCGAGGCCCACATGGGGCTCCCTGCTCAGCGGGGAGCCTGCTTCCTCCTCTCCCTGTCTCTCTGCCTGCCTCTCTGCCTACTTGTGATCTGATCTCTCTCTGTGTCAAATAAATAAACAAAATCTTAAAAAAAAAAATGTCCAGAACAGGCGCACCCGCAGAGACCTGAAGTACAGCGGGGGCTGCCAGGGGCCGGGGGAGGAGAGTGGACAGGGAGGGGCTGCTAACGGGCACGGCCTCCATAGTAGGACGAAGAAAATATTCGAGAATCAGACAGTGGTGATGGTTGAGAACTGAGAACATACTAAACAAATAAAAAGGCAAAAAAGCCCCACTGAAATAAAACCCTTAAAATGACTTAAATGCTGAATTTTACAGTATGTGAATTTTATCTCAATTTTCTAAATATCAAATTTTTGTTGACTGGGAGAGATATTAAACACATTAAGTTGTGTTGCTCACTTATCTGTAAAATATTTTCCCATTTTCCTTCTAAAATATACTTAGAGCATAATGATAATCTGCTGACTAGAGCAGGGGCATCTGCTGCAGAAACTGGAGTTCAGGTCATACACAGTCCCAGCCCTGCCCCCGCGGAGGGAGACTAGGCTAGGGACAGGGTCCGCCAGGGGGTCCCGACCCTTGGCGGAGGGGAGACTGAAGCAGCAAGCTTCCGTGGAAGTCCGGCAGTGAATTCTAGGAGGCAGCCAGCCAGAGGACACCTACCAGGACTCGGGGGGAGACCCCTCCTGAGACTGACAGTGGAGTCCTGACCAATCAGCCCTCCATGAAGCCCCCCACCCAGAGACCTTCCGTCAGCTCTCGGAGCTCCATCTTAACAACGGGCCTTCGTCCAGGACGGCAGTCAGGCACTGGAGAAACCTCACCATGAGAAACAAGAATTTTAAAAAGCAAAAGAAAACTGGGAACTCAGAGGAACATATACTACTGGGAATGAGAGAAACCTCAACATACATTCCCTTGGTAGTTAAATCAGACACACTCCTTCCCACTTAGGTATGCTCTGTCTACCTCTGGCTACACTGTTGCCTCCAGGGAGGTGAATGAGACAGCAAGGGAATGAAGTGGTAGAGAGATTTTCACACTATACTTCTTCATTCTGAAGCATGAGAATATATTATCTAAGTTCCTCTTTAGATTTTTAAAGGAACATTATGAAAATGTAAAAATATTTCCAAAATAGTTAAAAATTACAGCACTCTCTACAGTCACATTCCACAACTGCTAAGGCTACAAAAAGAGACAAGACATCCTACAGTCTTGCCAAGAGGAAAGGACAGAGGGAGGGAGACAGGAAGGGAGCAGGGAGGGAGTGGAAGAGGGGAGGGAGGAAAGCAGGGACGAAAGAAAAGAGGCGGGGAAAGGAAAGGAGAAACAGGAGAGAAAAAGAAAATCTGAAAATCATGCTGACAATACATCCACGTGATAAGAGTTCCAAAAAGAAACAAAAGACTTTAAAAATTATGAAAGACCCCTGAACAGTTTCCCAGAGAAGACATGCTGATGGCCAACAGGTGCATGAAGAGGTCCTCAACATCCCTCATCATCAGCGAGATGCAAGCCAAAACCACAGGGAGGAGTCCCGGCACCCCCGTCAGGATGGCGCTCATCAGAGACAAGAAACGACAGGTGTGGGCCTGGACGTGGAGGAAAGGGACCCTCGTGCACCGTGGGTGGGAAGGTTGGTTGGTGCGCCACTAAGGAAACAGTCCGGAGCTTCCCCAAAAAATTAAAAACAGGGGCACCTGGGAGGCTCAGGTGGTTGAACATCCAACTCTTGGTTTCGGCTCAGGTCATGATCTCATGGGTTGTGAGTTCAAGCCCCGTGTCAGGCTCCATGTTCAGCCGGGACTCTGCCTGGGGATGCTCGCCCTCTGCCCCTCCCCCCACTCACATGCTCGCACACATGTTCTACCTCTCTCCAATATGTACATAAATTTTTAAAAAATTAAAAACAAAGAAAATTAAAAACAGAAATACCATATGACCCAGCAATCCCACTTCTAAGCATTTATCTGAAGGGAACAAAATTGCTATGTCAAAGAGATGTCTGCACCCCAGTGTTTTCTGCGACATCATTCACGAGAGCCAAGGCATGGAGACAACCGCTGTGTCCATCAATGGATGGGGTATGAAGAAAATACTGCACATACATGCAATGGAATATTACTCAACTAACTAAAAAAAGGAAATTCTGCCATTTGCAACCCAGAAGACATTATGATAACTGAAATAAGCTAGACAGACAAAGGCAAATACTGCATGATCCCACCTATATATGGAATCTAAAGAAGAATAAAAAAAGAAAAAGTCAAACTCATAGAAAAAGTAGAATAGTAGTTGCCAGGGGCTGGGGGTTGGGGAAATGGAAGAACAATGCCCAAAGAATACAAACTTTCATTTATAAGTTCTGAAGATATACTATATAGCATGGTGATTAGAGTTAATAATACTGTATCATACTTGAAATTCGCTAAGAAAGCAAATCTTAAGCATACTTACCACACAGAGTTTATATTGTACGCTTACAATTAATGTTAACACTATATGTTAGCTACACCAGAAGTAATTTTTTTTAAAAAAAAAGGTTACTGTGGGGGCACCTGGGTGGCTCAGTTGGTTAGGCACCTGCCTTCGGCTCAGGTCATGATCTCAGGGTCATGGGATCGAGCCTGTGTCGGGCTCTCTGCTCAGCGGGAAGCCTGCTTCTCCCTCTCCCACTCCCCCCTGCTAATTTCTCCCTCTCTCATTCTGTCAAATAAACAAAATCTTTAAAAAACATAAAAATAAAATACAGATTTTATTTATTTATTGAGAGAGACAGAGAGACAGAGAGCACACACGTGCACGTGGGGGGAGAGGCAAGGGGAGAAAGAGAATCTCAAGCAGGCTCCACGCCTGCCAAGCACCAAGCCTGATTGGGGGCTCCATCCCAAGACCCTGAGGTCATGACCTGAGCCAAAATCAAGAGTCAGACACTTAACTGACTCAGCCTCCCAGGCACCCCCCATTTTTTTTAAATTTTGACAGGAGGGGTACCCATGTCCCTGCTCAGCAGAGTCTCCCTCTCTCTGTGCCCTCTCTTCTCTCTCTCTGCTCTCTTTCAAATGAAGAAAATCTTGAAGAAAAATATTTTTTAATTATGAAAGAAATAACTCAAAATGTCCCAGAATCAGAAAGTTGAAAAGACCCATCAAATGTCAGCATAACAAACGCAAAGGAGACCCACCTGGTTTGGGGTGGGGGTGGGAAACAACAGGTCACATGCGAAGAATCAGAGACCCAGATAGCATCAGCTTTCCTAAAAGAGAAAATACACATGGAAAACCCAAAAATACTCAAGCAATGCATTCAAATTTTTGAGAAAATTATTTCCAATCCAAATTATATACCTAGCCAAGCTACCAACCAATGTAAGAGATGGCTTTGGTGTGCTAAGTCTCAAAAAATGTTGCCTCCCACACATTCTAAGAGAACCAGCAGAAGGTGTATCACCAAACATGAAAGTAAATCACAGAGGACATGACATCCAAGACGCAGGGGCGGGGGGGGGGGTCCACCTCAGAAGATAAGAATGTGCAGCTGTGGGGCACCCAGGTGGTGCAGTCAGTTAAGCGGCCAACCCCTGGTTTCAGCTCAGGTCTCACCTCAGGGTCGTGAGATCGAGCCCCATATCAAGCTCCGTGCCCAGCACAGAGTCTGCTTGAGTTTCTTTCTCCTTCTTCCTCTGCCCCTCCCTCCTCACTCTCTCTGTCTCACTAAAATAAATATATCAATCTTTGAAAAAAAGGGAAAAAAAAGAATGTGCAGCTCTGCCACAGGCCTATGGAGTCGTCCAGTCTGCAGCAGGAAGACAAACAGCTCCAAGGTCACCAAGAGAAAAACATGGAACTGACAGAGTATAACTGACCATCACAAAGACTTTTTATATGGTTCATTTAGAAAACCTGGGACTGAATTACCAATAGGCCCATGGAAAACTAAGCAAACAGAAAAACAACATAATTATCTCCACTAGGAAAACAAGTCATATAAGAAAATAAATATTGGGCGCCTGGGTGGCTCAGTGGGTTAAAGCCTCTGCTTTCGGCTCAGGTCATGATCTCAGGGTCCTGGGATCGAGGCCCGCATCGGGCTCCCTGCTCAGCGGGGAGCCTGCTTCCCCCTCTCTCTCTCTGCCTGCCTCTCTGCCTCCTTGTGATCTCTCTCCCTCTGTGAAATAAATAAATAAAATCTTAAAAAAAAAAAAGAAAAAAAAATAAATATTATCACTTACAGTGTATGATGTAGCTGAACAATATAACAGCTGGTAAACATTCACTTAAACCAAAAATTGTTAGAAAACTGTGATGGATTAAAGATAGCAAAAGTTCTCTCTCATTCTCCCCCCAAAAAAGAAATGTCTAGGTTTGCAAGCCCTTTCACCTGGCCTGGGCCTGTGACGCCTTTCCCTGAGAGAACATGCAAAAGCAATGCCATGCCAGGGCCACCAAACCCCGGGAAGGGCTGCCAGGGCTCCCTCCTTCCACCATGCTGTGAGGAAGCCCAAGCAGCTTCACGGATTCCGGCAAAAACGGAGGCCTGCGGCCAGCCAGCAGGCAATACCAGTGTGCCAGGCACACGAATGAGACAAGCCAACACTTCCTAGAGCAGAAACAAGATAACCGGGGCATACGATGTCCCGACTGCAAAACCGTAAACCAGGGAATGATCTGCTTTCAGCCACTGAGTCCTGTAATAGCTTACTACGTCGAAATAGGGGACCAAACACCACCATGTTGGGAAGAAGCAGGGAAGGTGAAGCAGGAGGACAGGGAAATAAGAAAGTTAAATCCTTACCTCCCAACAATGGAGCCCAACACACAATATCTATAAAACTTTCTGATGTCTCAAGTTAGCAAAATAAGCAAGTCATTTTTTTTCGAAGTACAGATAGACACCACGAGAAATAGCTCAGAGTAGGGCAGTTGCCTCGTGGGATAGGGAAGCAGAGTAAAGCAAAGCAGAGGACGGTTATCTTCTGTTATGACCCTCACAGAACATACTGTTTTTATGTTTGATAAAGGAAAAGATAAATCAAAAATATCCATAACATTTTCATCGGTGAGGTTATGATTATGTTTCCTTCCACATTTCTGTATCATACAAATTTTTCATAGAATGTATTTTTTGATAATTAAGCTTTCCATTTTGCCTTAATGATGTCAAGAATTTGTACACCCTTGAAAATAAAGATTTCTATAAACTCTAGGCTGGAATTCACAGCTCAGTTTCTGTTACATCATGCCCTGCCAATCACTCCTGCGCCAGAAACGTACAAAGGGAGGGGAGAGGTGAGGTGATGCCAGGATTTGGGCAGCTACAAATAATCAGCTTTGAGATCTCAGCCGATAGCAGAGAACGAGGAAAGCAGTTGGGGGAAGACTAAGGGGAGCAGCAATAGCCTCTACGGGTGAAGGAGACCCCACAAAGAGAGCTCAACCAAGAAGAGAAGCCAGGCTGGCGAGGCCACCAGCTCCACTCCAACACCAGGCGCACAGCTGGTGTGTGAAACAGTGTTATTTATGCTCAGACGCAAGGAGTCACCTTAGGAGTCCTAGAGAGGCAGAATGTAAAGAGCAAATTCCTATTAATACGTATGCTCACTTTTAATAGGCCATGAAGACACAGATTTCCTCTAGCTCAGAAGTTCATCAACCTACAAAAATAATCAGGGTCCCTCTCCAAAGTAAGTAGAGAGGGTAATGATCAATGCTGTCTTCTGTTACTCTCTCTTCTGAACGAGTAGATCCGATGCGCTAACACTCCACTGACCCACGGCAGGGGCCTGACAGTGGGGCACTGGGCGCCACCCTGTTTCAGCCTTTTACTGATATAATCTGCTAATTCACACAGATCCCTAAAGCAGCCGGGAGCATTCTGGTATCTGAGAAATGCACAGGAGCTTAGCTTCCAAAGGTAGAGAGTAGACAAACAAAAACCATTATTTCTTTTTTCAAAGAAGTTATAGGCAGTTGAATTTTAAAGAAACAAACACCCCTTTATACAAATTTCAGAACTAAACAGAAAAGAACCCAATAAACTGTTAGCATGATGCATAATCCCATCTCATGTTCCACAGACAAAGTATACAATTTCAGATACAGAACAGGAGGGAAAGACCTAACATGCAGCTTTCATTCTGGCTCCTGCTGCTTCCAACAAAACACGCTTTTTCTCCCACTTGGGGAAGAGCAGGCTGCCTGAAGTCAGACAGCTGCTCCACGCTCTCCAGCCAGCTCAAGCCTCCACCTCGGACCATCACACGGATGAATCTGAAGAAATGAGAATGAAGGGGCCTCATCACCAGACCCTGGATGGTGCTCAGCAACATCCCAGCCACACACAGACCAAAACCTGAGTACGTCTAAGTCAGCTGTACGCCCTCCTTGTCATCCATAGATCCAAAGTGTGCTCGGCTCTCCGACCTGGTCACAGGGACAGCATTCAGTGCTGATACCTCAACAGGCAACTGCCCGTTCAGCGCAAATACACTGGGCACTTACAGGTGCAACATGACTCTAGGGTTACAGAAGGGAACTAGAGACCAGTGCCCTGCCTCAGGAAGCTTCCACTCAAGGGAGGAGGCCAGGTGGGGTACAATCAACAAGGTAATGACTGTTGTGGATAAAAACAGTCAGAGGGAAGTAGGGGAGCGGACAGGGAGCAATTTCAAGTAGGGGAGCAACGTGGGCTTCACTGAGAAACTGATATTTGAGCGAAGAAATCAATACACATTTTTAAAAATTCCTTAATAGGCTTTTCTCTGTTTCTGAGCCCTGAAACTGAAGTAAATATAAATGCTTACAAAAGAATATTTTGTCTACACAGCAAATGGTACTTTCAGCCATCCAGTTTTGTCAGACAAGGACCCAGGAGCCATCCCTAACATCTCTCCCCCCACCATCTCCCTCACGCCGAACAGGCCTTACCAGTTTTATTCCGGCCAGAACCCTTCCTACCTGAGCCTACCTACTTTCCTCCGCACCCGCAATCTCAGGGCCAGCCCGCCACCACCATCTTTCACCAGACTACCGCCACAAAGTCCTCCCTGGCTTGTCAGCAAACTCAGAGGCAGTTCTTCTCAAAGTAGAATGCATCAGAATCACAGGAAAAGCTCATTTGCACAAAGACTGCTGGACCCCACTCCAGAGCTTATGACTCAGTAGGTCAAGGGGAGGCCTGCAAATCTGCGTTTCTAACAAGCTCCCAGGTGATTGAGGCCGCCAGTCTGGGGACCAGACTTTGAGACCCACTGGACTAGGCTCGTGGCAATGACAAGCCCCAAAGCCGACACGTCTAGGCTCAACCCAAAGGGTTCTTTCTTGCTTACAGCATATATCTCGTCTGCTTCTACAATTAGAATAAGAAAAAGGAGATACAACAAGGCGTACATTTCTCAGATCTTCCAGTCGGAAGTGACAGGTCACTTTTCATTGTCCAAAGCAAATTGCACAGCCACACCACACTCCAAGGGCGCAGAACGGCTCAACCCGACAGGGCACCCAAACAAGGGTGACTGGAAAGCTCCCGGCGCAAACAGTAGGAACCGCAGCGTGGTCTCCTGTACCCAAGTCTTCACTCTCCCCTAACCCTCTCATCACCAACTCTACGGAGAACTCTGAGAAAGGCACTTTCCAAAGCCAACGGATGCGTATCTCACACACATAGCCTGCCTCTCCTTAAAACTCCTCAAGGGCCTTACATCGTAGGATGAAAGTCCTTACTACAGCCCCCAAACACCTGTACCCTCTCCCTCCTCGACATGTAGCCCTCTTTTGCACACAGTTCCCTTCCCTCTGCTCTCGCCAAACTGGTCCCCTTTCCGCTCCTCTCCCAGGGTCTCTGCACAGACTGCCCCTCCTCTGGAACACTCGTGCCCACCTCTACCAAGTGTACCCCTACCAAGCTCCCTTCTGCTCTCTGCTCTAGCGGCAATCGCTGGGAAAGCGGGTCCCCACTTACATACAATCTCCCTCCAGATGCTACCAGATGCATTCAATCTTTCCTTCATGACTTTTTTCCTTTTTGTTATGGAGAATTCCAAACACACATAAAGGGAGACAGAACAGGTACAGTCCCGTGTACCCATCAACCTAGGCCAGTCCTGACCCAGCCACACACTCACTACTCCCTCTTCACAGAATTGAGAAGCAAATCCCAGACAGTGTATCATTTCATAGGTAAGTAGCTGTAGGTGTCTCTAAAAGGGACAAATTCTTTTCAAGTAAGCTCTGCACCCAACATGGGGCTTGAACTCGGGACCCAGAGATCAAGAGTTCATGCTCCACCGCCTGAGCCACCAGGCATCCCTCAAATTCTTTTAAGATAACAGAACCATTATGGCAGCTAAAAAAAAAAAAAAAGTTCCTTGGGTTGCCTCTTGGCTCAGTCATTAAGCATCTGCCTTCGGTTCAGATCAGGATCCTGGGGTCCTGGGACTGAGCCCCACATCAGGCTCCCTGCTCAGCAGGAAGCCTGCTCCTCCCTCTCCCACTCCCCCTGCTTGTATTCCCTTTCTCACTGTCTCTCTCTCTCTCTCTCTGTCAAATAAATAAAATCTTTAAAAAAAATTAACAACAAATCTAGTCAGCGTTCCAATTCCTAAGTGTCTCAAATATCGTAGGTGATGTTTAGCCATGTCTCTAACTGGACTGTCTGGGACACAACTAAGCCTTCCGCAGTACAATTCTGTTCCTCGTTGAAGAGATCAGTTACTGGACTTGTAGGTTTCCCAAGTTTTGAGTTCTGTTGATGACGACCCTGTGGTATAGTTTAACATGTTCCTTTCCCCCTATTACTTCCTGTAAATTGGTTGTTGGACATAGAACCTTGATCAGAGTAAGGTCCAATTATTTGGCAAGACTACTTCACAGGGTTTTCAAAGATGTGATCTTTGTCCACAGTCTCCCTGGTTTTAGCCCCCACACCGGTCTGTAAACTCCATGGGATAAAGGATACAGGCTCTGGCTCATCACTGGAACCCAGCTGACACTCAATGAATGAAAAAATGTTAGAAAGAAGTACACCACCATACCAACTAATAAAAACATAATACCCCACCCTCCTAATCATGTGTACATAGCCTTATGTTAAAATGTCCCCTGAGAGGCAGAACAGTGAATTCCCAGAGTACACAATTAAAGGTCAGGCCTTGCAGAAGTTCTAATCACTTACAGCCTTGTGACTTTGGGCCATTACTTAATATCTTTGGGATTCAGTTTCCTGCTGTGAGGCTTCAATAAGAGGTAAAGAATATTCAAGGCTCAAAGCCATGTAGAGAAAAGCTCTACCCAGATGGCACCAACTCCAAATCTTTCAGGGGAAGTAACACAGAAGCCTCTTATTTCTAACATATATTTGAATTTTTAAAATCTAGGAACTCACATTTTTTATGAAACAAAAAACTTTAGGAAAACAGAAGACTCAAAAGCCATCTCTCCTTGTTAACAGAATACTTCTGGGCACTGTTCGAAGACCAGAAGACAACTCAGAAGGTCCTCTCCTTGAAAAACTCACAACCCAGAGCAGAGGGAGGGGCAAGACCCCCATGATGTGCTGTCATGACGCGGTCCGACACTCATAAAGAAAGGATAGACTTGGGAGGGGAAAAAACCACACAACTCACCCCATTTCTAGTGCTCCGGGTGCGGGGTGGGCAACACCAGTGCTAAGAGATATGAAGGCTGGACCATGAGAGGAGCGCGGCAGCGCCAAACGGGACAACTGAGGAAGAAGCAACAGCACATGCAAGACCCACGGGATAGAGCCCGGCTCAGCACCAGAGCCGCAGCAGGACGATGAGATCTCAGAACAGCTACAAAGGAATGACCAACAAAGATGGCAGAAAAACAGGCAGGGGCCACACACCACACTCAAGATCTAGAACTTCCTCTATGGAGTGAACAGTGAGGCACCAAGGACACAATTTTGACTGGTAGATAAAATCAGAACTTCCTTGGGCGCCTGGGTGGCTCAGTGGGTTAAAGCCTCTGCCTTCGGCTCAGGTCATGATTTCAGGATCCTGAGATCGAGTCCCGCATCGGGCTCCCTGCTCGGCCGGGAACCTGCTTCCTCCTCTCTCTCTGCCTGCCTCTCGGCCTACTTGTGATCTCTCTCGATCTCTCTCTCTCTCTCGCTCTCTCTCTGTCGAATAAATAAATCTTAAAAAAAAAAAACAACAGAACTTCCTCTTGGAAGGAACAGAGGTAGATCAGAAACTAGGCCTACCTTCTCTTTCACTAGTTCACAGGGAGTTAAAATGGTGCCCCATCCACCCAATCTTTCAAATTGTGAATACTAGAATCACTTGGGCCAAATCTGATCTATCCTCTTATTTTGAGCCCAACGCTACACCCGAGCCCATTAATGGCACTTGGGTCCTCTTTCTTGCATCCACCCACTCTTCCTACTCCTACCGCTGGTGCCTTGGAGGGCCACCATTCTCTAGCACAGGGCCAGGAGCTTCCTCTCTGACATCTGCTACCTGCCCACGGCCCTCCGCCTTTCCAACCTCACACCAAGGCAAACATGCTCACGTCACTCCCCTTCATCCACACCACTTCTGAGACATGTTACATGCTCGACATCAAAGAACTGAGGGTCCGTTCATTCAAACAATCAATGACAGTCACTTAGCCACCGTTCTAGGCACTTGGGGGGGGGGGTAAAATCAAAACCAGAAGGAAAAGAAGTCCCCACCCTTAGAGACAACTCAGTGTAGTCAAGTAGATGAACAAATAAGTAAAACACACAGAATGTCCAAGGTAAGTGCCATGGAGGAAAAGCTAAAGCAGATGGGGAGTGCCAGGGGGCAATAGAGTCTTTTAAGTCAGTGGTCAGGGAAGGTGCCTGGGAAGAAGTCTGAGCAAAGACCTAAAGGCAGGCAAGGAGCAAGCCATACAGGCGTCCAGGGGCAGCAGACTGAGGCCTGAAGCATGGCTATGGTCCTTGAGATGGGCAAGAAGCCAGGCTGGCAACAGCAGAGTGAGAATGGACAGTGGGCAAAGGTGGGTGAAGCACAAACTGGTCAAGACAGAACTATGAGAGCCTCTCAAAACAGGCAAGGACTGGGGTGGCTTTCTAGAAGTGAGGTTCAAGCTGAGAATTGACTGAGAGGTAATTAACAGGAAAACCCAACTGGGCCCACATATACATGGAGGGTGGTAAACGGGGGTGGGGCGGGGGGCAAACGCTGATCATGCAAATGTCCAAAAGCACAGCAGCGAGAGATGGGCTAAAGGGAGAAATGGGCAGTGCAGTTAGAGTTAGAAAGCCAGGGGAACACTGGTCTTGAATCCCGAAGGGCAATGGAGATCCTTGAAGAGTGAGGCCTCACATGATCACGTATGCATTTTGGAAAGTCCAGGCAGGACAGAGAGATCTGACTGAGGGTCGTGAAACTGGGAGTCAGAAACACACTTTCTAAGCTGCTGGCCGCCAGCATACAGCAGCAAAAACATACGTGAAAAATTAACTGAAACCTGAAGGCACTAAACACATCCTTTAACAGCATCACAGACTTAATTCACATCGTCAGCTCTTTCAGTGACAACTTAAAAATGGAGGTCCCAAGTCCTTCCAGCACTAAGCATGTTTCTCTGTACACCTGCCAGGGGGTCTCACTCCTGAGGTTTTTGAGCTATAGCCCAGCACTCAGCTTAACCAACAGTTTTCAGTGCCTATACTTGTCTGTTTTGTCGAAACCATTTAAGTATTACAGAAATAAGATGCTTTGAGACTTACATGTGGCCATTTGCTTTTTGGAAGGCAGACTCAAGGACAAAACTACTTTGTGGTCTGTCTTGATTCTTTTACCCAGCAATCCAAATTTCATCCCATCAATCGGCTCGTTCAAAAGCTATATCGCAACCAACAGACAAATGCAAAATGCTGACAAGTCCCTGGGGTAACCAATGTAAGTCTTTTTCTCCCTTAAGAGCTTAGTGTAAGCAACTATTCCTGAAAAAGAAATTAACAAATCATATAAAGATAGTGTGTAAAAGTACCGGCCTAACCCTCCTTTCACATCACCTCTTGCTTTTGTATTCTGTACACTTTATATTTTTTTTTACCTTGCCCACCAATACAGAGAGGTACAGTAAAAACACTGCTGCCTGCTTCGTTTTGGTGGTTAGGACAGGTCTGTTCTATTACTCATTATACTTACACACTTGCAACATTTCATCATTAACTTTTTATTTAACATTTGAGTTAGCATATGATGAGGAAAGGTAAAGGAAACAGCCCTGCCTGGCAAACAAAGTCCTGGCTCTCCAGTTAAAGCAGGGTGACTGGGACGCCTGGGTGGCTCAGTCAGTTAAGCATCTGCCTTCAACTGGGGTCATGATCCCAGGGTCCTGGGATCGAGTCCTGCATTGGGCTCCTTGCTCGGCAGGGAGCCTGCTTGTCCATCTGCCTGCCACTCCCCCTGCTTGTGTGCGAGCTCTGTCTGACAAATAAGATCCTAACAAAAAAAATAAAATAAAAATAAATAGAGCAGGGTGACCTTAGGCCAGCCCCTTACTTTCCAGACTCCGCTTCTTCCAGAGGATCCCTTTCTGCTCCAACAGGACTTACAAAAAGGCAAACAGGCCAGATGCTGACATTAAAATGGGTTGTTTGTTTATCCTAAGTCATATGCCCATTTATTCAGCATTTACTGAGTGCCTGCTGTGAGGAGGCACCAAAAGAGCCCGGGCTACCCAAGGCTATGGCACTCCTCTCTCCCAACGGCTCCTCCAACAGGGAGAAAGGTCACATGTGGCCGTTAAAAGGCGAGGTACTCTGTGCTCCAAAAGGAGGAGCAGCAGTGCTCCACGTCCCCCAACAGCCCACACAAAGGCCTGAAGTCGGGACAGGGCACCACACACCGGGGAACAAAGGCACACTTATTGAAGCCCACCAGAAGAGTGAGGCTGGGGAAATGAAGACGCTTCCCCAAACTGCATACGCTCTAAGACAAGCGGGAACAACCAACGTGTCCAGCAGAACATGGAGTGTGAAGCTCGCATATTCCGTTCCTGCTGATCGATTCAAGCGTCTACTTAGAAAGGTCATTTGCCCTGATTAAAAGAGGGCAGAGGGATAAACTTCAGCATCATCTCAGCACATTCTTTTACATGCACTGGGTGACAAAAACCCTCTCTGTCACACGGCTCACGTTTTACGGGCGCGCGTCCCCTGCCAGCCCTTCTCAGGAAGTCTCTCCCACCTACTTCTCTGGGCTTCACACTGAAGCGTCGAGCCATAAAGAAGGAAGTAACTAATTAGTTGACGTTCTGCCCTGGGAGTCATTCGTAAGGCTGGGACTCCGTGCGGGAGGAAAGGACATCGGAGGCGGCGGGAGGCCCAGCGCGCTGTTCCTGGACCAGAGCCGCGCAGCCCTCCTCTGACATCTCGGCCGCAGCGCCGGACTCCTGGCCGGTGCCGCACCCTTCGCGGGCGCTCGCGGGGCTAACACTTCCGCACACGCTCCTCGCAGACACCCTGGGAGCCGGTGTGCCTGCTGCTGCCCTCCGGGGTTTGCACGAGTACGTGTGCACGCGCACGCACACACGGGCCCTCGTCCTTCCAAACTCAGTTCTCGACTGGACCGTTCCCCGCGGGGACCGGCGGTGATGGGGGGTGGGCACGACCAGACCAGAGCTCCGCACAACAGCTCCCGCACACGCACACGCACGCCGGGAGCCCGCACTTACCCACCATCGGCCCCGCGCCGACGGCTGCTGGGCGTCTGAGAAAATGGAAGGAAAGGAGAGGAAATGACTCAAAGCCGTCGCGCCTGGGGCATGAGTCCTGCTCGCTCGCAGGGGCGGCCGAGAGCCCAACTCTGGCCGCGCTGCGGACACACAAGCGAAGGGCTGGGCGCGCGGGGCTCGCTGCCCTCGCCTCATTGTCTGGAGCCCCGCTTTCCGCGCGTGCCGCCCGCTTCCCACCTCCACGCGGAACTGGGGCACCGCGAACGCTGGAAGGAAGGAGAGCGGAGGTCCCAGCCGCAGAAATGGGGCGCCTTCTGACCCAACGTCTCCGTAACCTTATTCGAAAACCCAGCGCCGGGAGTCGGGAGCGGGGGCTGCGCGCTGCCTCCGGGAGGCATCGAGGCCGTGCGGCGGCGGAGGCACCTCGGCGCGCACCTCGCGGAGGACTCGGGGCCTGGAAAAGCCAGGCGGGCGCTGTCAGCGCCGCGCAACTTCCCCACCGGAGCCCGCGCGCAGCCCCGGGGCCCGGCCGGCGGCCGCGACCCCAAGTTTCCGCCTGGT
>LNAC01000189.1:5627276-5639251 GCA_002007465.1 Ailurus styani
CGGTCGGGGTCTCGGAGGGGCCCGGCGGGTCCCGTGCTGTCCGCGGCTCCGTGACCCTGCCGTCCGCACACAGCACGCGTCCCCGCGGCTCTTAGGGGTGCAGGTGTCGGGAGCCCCCACTCCCTCTCTGGTTCTCTTGGTATCAGCCCCTCTGAGTTGGTTCCTTACCTGGGAACATTAGTATTTCCCGGACACATGTTAGAGATTCAAGGGAAATACATTTCTCAGTACTTTACAACTCACAGAAGCACGCCCACGATACCTGATTCTTGTAATTTTTAATTTTTTTATTTTTAAAGGTTATTTATTTATTTGACAGAGAGAGATCACAAGTAGGCAGAGAGGCAGCAGAGAGAGAGGAGGAAGCAGGCTCCCTGCTGAGCAGAGAGCCCGATGTGGGGCTCGATCCCAGGACCCTGAGATCATGACCTGAGCCGAAGGCAGAGGCTTGAACCCACCGGAGGAGCCACCCAGGCGCCTGTGTAATTTTTAACAGTGGTGGCTGGTCAGCCGCTTAGAACTTTGGAGCCATGGGAACGGCACTGAGCCGCTGGAGGACACGGTTTGAATGGTCTGGGTTTCCCGGTCCCTCTGCTGTTAGAGTTCTTGTATGTCTTCGCAGTTAAGCATGGTAGTAGAAATACTTCGGCCACTTCGGGTTTCTGTAGCACTTTCACAGTTTAAAAGTGAGCGGAATTTGTTTTGTGATTGTATCATTCTGGGAACAGGAATGTTTCTTGTAGTCAGCACTGTTCTTCATTACATAGGAAGGGGCTGACGGTGGCTCCAACGTCGGGTTTGCTGTAGGACCAACAGGGAATCCAGAGCCCGGGAGACCCATGGGTGGACTCTTGAGTCCAGCCTCGAACCCTCCGAAACCTTCCCGGCTGGGCGCACTGGCCCTTTCCTGCCGCACGTTCCCCGGCGTTAACCTTTTCTGTCCCTGTGGCTCCCTGTCACAATTAGTGAACCAACGTTGGTACGTTGTTATTAACTGAGCTCCATACTGTATTCAGATTTCTTGTATTCTGTCCCGCGCTTTATTCTGATTTTTTTTTAAAGATTTTATTTATTTATTTGACACAGAGAGAGAGATTACAAGTAGGCAGAGAGGCAGGCAGAGAGACAGGGAGAGGAGGAAGCAGGCTCCCCGCTGAGCAGAGAGCCCGATGCAGGACTCGATCCCAGGACGCTGAGATCATGACCTGAGCCGAAAGCAGAGGCTTTAACCCACTGAGCCACCCAGGTGCCCTATTCTGATTTTTTTACTTTGTTATTTACATAGTCGATTGGCATTTGTTTTTTATTAGTACTTTTCCTTTATTGTGCACATATTTTAGCTCCGATGTGTCTTGCTGTGTCCCAGGACCTTACCCAGGACACCACATTACAGATAGTAGTTATTTCTCTTTAGCCTTGGCCGTGACGCGTTTCTCAGTCTTTCCTTGACAGTTTTGAGGACTGTTCAGCTCTCTTGTGGAACCCCAACCTTCAGGGAGGGGAGGGGGTCGGGGATTGCAATCGATTGCTAGTGGCCTGGGGTGTGATCGGTCATGTCTACGTAATGAAGAAAAGAGCTCCGACTAGAGAGGCTTGAGGAGCTTTGGCATTGGTGGCGTCTGTAGATGCTGAGCCCACCGGGCCAGAGGCTGCTGCACTCGGGAGTCTTCCAACCCCTGCACTATGTACCGCCCCCTTTGGCTGGTCCTCGTGTCCTTTGTAATAAACTATAATGGTAAGTAGAGAACTTTCCTGAGTTCTGTGTTGCTCCAGAGAATGAATAAAGCTGAGAGTGGTGGTGGGACCCCTCCTCTGTGTAGTCGGCAGAAGTGTGGGTGACCTGAGGACCCTGCTTACACCTGGTGTCCCAAGCGGAGCGGTCTTGTGGGACTGAGCCCTTAAGAACCCGTGGGTGTGCACTAACTCCAGGCAGGGTCAGACAGGACCCAGTGGCAGGCTGCCCAGCCGGGGCCAGAGAGTTGGAGAATTGGTTGTTTGGGGGAACAAATTAAAGGGACTTGTAGAAGGAGGGAGTGGCCCATCTGTGGCCGCGTCCCGGAGTCCTGCCCCCGCACCGCCCTGGAGCGGGCTCCTTGGAGGGCTGGGGAAGTCTTCAGAGCGGGGAAGGAGCCAGGTAGGACGGGATGTGCAGCTCACACAATGCAGTGGTGGGAGGGCCAGCCAGGGGCCTCTGGGAGCTGTGACGGCCTGTCTCCTTGCTGGGGGTGGGGTGCAGGGCTGGGAGCCATTGCCGGCCTATGTCTTTTTTTTTTTTTTTAATTTTATTTACTTGACAGAGAGAGATCACAAGTAGGCAGAGAGGCAGGCAGAGAGAGAGGGGGAAAGCAGGCTCCCCGCTGAGCAGGAGCCCGATGCGGGCCTCGATCCCAGGACCCTGAGATCATGACCCGAGCCGAAGGCAGAGGCTTTAACCCACTGAGCCACCCAGGCGCCCCCGACCTATGTTCCTGAGGTGCGGGCCTGGCCCAGGTTTGGCACACTTCTGCCTGGTCCTCAGCTGGAGCGAGAAGGGCTTCGCGTGACTAAAAATGTGATGTTTCTGACATATGAAAGATTATGAATCATGGTAACCACTTGGGAGCCCAGGCCCCAGCTTAAAACAAGGCTGTCACCTGTACTACAAGGTCCTGAATTTGATGGGAATAGCCTTCTACACAGGAGAAGTTGCCTGTGATGGCACCGGGCTCCTCTTGAGATATATAAAGTGACAAGTGGAAGTCTTTGTCCCCAGAGGGTCCGCCAGGCGCTGCTTGGGTCTCCCCTGGCTGGCCTGCTCGAAGGGTGTTGGGCTGGCACCTTTCCCCTGCCGGCCCCATCCTCTCTCCGGCTCCCAGATGGAGCCCTCAGCGCCCCGCACCTGTTCCGTGTGCTCCTGCTGTCTCGGGGCCTTCGGGTGCCAGCCTGCCTTTCCAGCTCTGCTGCCTGGCACCCTGTCAGCACGGTGCCTCTGGCCTCGCCGCCCCGTATTTGTCGTGTTCCCTCCACAGGTTTTTTCCACAGCACAGGGCTTGATCCCAGGTAAGCCCGAGCATTGGTCTTGAGAACGAACTCGGAATTTATGCTTACGGAAGCCACCCCGTGTTAGAAAAAGTGTCAAAAATGCATCAAAATCCTAAAAGTGTGCAGTACACTCACTCCCCAGTAGTGTTTCTTTTTCTTTCTTTTTTTTTTATTTAAAGATTTTATTTATTTATTTGACAGAGAGAGAGATTACAAGTAGGCAGAGAGGCAGGCAGAGGAGGAAGCAGGCTCCCTGCTGAGCAGAGAGCCCGATGTGGGCCTTGATCCCAGGACCCTAAGATCACGACCTGAGCTGAAAGCAGAGGCTTTAACCCACGGAGCCACCCAGGCGCCCACCAGTAGTGTTTCTCCAAGAAATAGCTTGCTCTTGGTGTTTGTTTTACCAATAATTCTCATAGCCGTCGCCCCCTCCTGTGGGCAGAGAAGGTGTTGGGTTGTTTGGATGGGGCCCTTGCTTGCTCTGTGGGGCCTGTCTGTGCGTTGGGGGTCCCGTGCAACCTGGCATCAGCTGGAGTGAGTAGCGAGTGGTCCTGTCTGGGGAGACCCCCAGGCTTGGGCTCTGTGGACCCTTGGCTGATGCAACCTGGTGTCCCTGGTTGGGGTGTTTGAAGCCAGGGGCTATCTCAGGTTCCCCTTGTTTCCCAGGGCTACCCCAAGACCTTGTGCTCCTAACTGGACAGACCCTTCACTTAGCTACACTCTGAAACCTCCCAACACTCAGAACAGGCTTCCAGGAACTTACTCTGCAAAAGAGTCCCTAAAAGGTGGAATCGGTCTGAAGCCCCTGGTTTGAGACTTACGTTCTTGTTTTCCCCTTATCTTTGCTGCAGGTAGTCTGGGAGATCGTGACTGCCTCAGCTGTGCCAACACCGTGGGGCTGATAAGCCACCTGTAAGTCAGTAACGTCCCTGTATGTCCCGTTAAAGTGGGAGCTTGGAAATGCTTGATTGCTGTGTGACTCCTGATTTTGGGGAGACGGTATATTCTGCTTTCCTGTTCTTTGTTTTCATTTCTTTTTAATGTCTTTGTCTTTGCATTTTGAAATATATAACCTCAGACACTAGTGGGTCTTTGGAAAATAAACATTCATAATTCCAGTACCTGTGGTAAATATTATTGCATTTCGGTGAATTTTATTCTGGTCTTTTCTTCATGTGTCTGTTTTTCAAAACGGACAGCGCTGTGTACTTAGCATGTACCATGTGCTTTTCCATGCTCCCATGGCTGTTCATGCTCGGTGGCTTTTCATGTACTTGTGCAAAGAGACATAGTATGCACCCAGCAGCAGTGCGAACCCATGAGACCCTCCCTTGAACCCCATTTGGTCCTTCGCAGAGCATCATGGTGAGTGACTCTGGCCGTAGGGCTCACCCCCACCTGGTTCCAGGGACATGCCCGGAATGTGGTAGACTTAGCCCTTCCCCGTGGTGGTACTTCTGCGAGGCTGGAGGGCTTCCTGGAGGGAGTGTCATCCATACTTCCCTGTCCTCTGTCTCACCTGGACTTGAACTTCCCTCAGGGTTCCTGTGCTCTCCCACCCACCATTCCCTCTGCCCAGCATCCCCGAGTGCAGTATCCTTCTGATCTGCCCCCCACCTGCACGGTTGGATGCCCAGACCTGTCTCCTGACCCCCAGGCCCTTGTCCACTTGCCCCAGATACCCAGAGTAGAGCCTGTCTCCCCCTTCAGAGAGCCCTGATTCTTCCAGTCTGAGAACACAGACGTCCTTCCCAAATGCTGACTGCTGGGCCCCCACAGCCACGGAGCCATAGCGTCTTCTGAGTTTTCTTATCATTTGAGCTTGTTCATTTGCCACCTCGCCTTGGCTATAACACTTTTCCAGAGAATGCTTCCTGGAACAGATTTAATTCCCTAAAATAAAAACTATGTAAGTCGTACATGAAAACTTGGTTGATGGTAAAGCAAAATTGTGCTTAAACACAAAAGCCTCAGGCTTGCGAGGCTTTTCTTGCATGCGTGAGTGTCTGTGGAGGGGGTTGGCACAGGCAGTGTGTGGTGGGGACACAGCAGAGTCTGTTTCAGACCCCTCCCAACAGCCGTCCCTGCCGGCCCCTGCTGTGGCAAGAGTACTCCCACCTGGCTCTTGGGTTTGACTTTTTTTCTAAGATTTTATTTATTTGAGAGAGAGCGAGCGAGCATTCACAAGCAGTGGGAGTAGCAGGGAGAGAGAGAAGCAGACTCCTGGCTGAGCAGGGAGCCTGACGCGGGGCTTGATCCCAGGACCCCGGGACCATGACCTGAGCTGAAGGCAGTCGGTTAACCGCCTGAGCCACCCAGGCGCCCCGATCTTGGGTTTGATTTTACAGATTTTCTTGATTTATTTTAGAGTGGGCATTTTAGAGTGGGGGAGAGGGAGAGAGAGAATCCCAAGCAAACTCCCCGCTGAATGTAGAGCCCGACACGGGGCTCCCTCGTGAATCGCCAAGATTATGGTGTGAGCTGAAATCAAGAGTTAGCTGCTCAACGGACAGAGCCACCCAGGCGCCCCTGGGTTTGATTTTAATTAGGTTTCTCTTTTGACCAGTGTAAGATGTTGTTGTTATGAACTCTTTCTTTTTATGATGCGGAGCCATTGATGAATGTACATAGAACATTTTTACTCTTGGCAAAGTGTGCGTTTCTAGATTTAATTCTAAAGCAAACTCTGTAATCCACGGGTAGCCTTTCAGGGGCATGGGGCCCAGCATGAGGCTGGAAGCACTGGCTGGTGACCCCGGGATGCAACTTGCCATAAAGCCTCATAAGACCAGCCCTTGGGTTTTTTTCAAGACAAGCTAGAAGTGTGGGTTTTTGTGTGAAGTCTCTGGTTTCTAGGTACCAGACTTCTAAGGCAGGTTAGAAGACTGCTGTGGGCACTGGGTCCTGGGATCGAGTCCTGCATCTGGCTCCCTGCTCAACTTCTTCCTCTCCCTCTGCTATTCCCCCTGCTAGTGTGTGCGCGTGCGCTCACGTGCGCGCCCTCTCTCTCTTTCTCTCTCAGATGAATAAGTAAAATCTTTAAAAAAAACCCATAAAATCATTTGGGAATATTAACTTAAAGGCGCCCACAGTTTCTCAGGGGGTAAGCTGTTTTCTTAAAGATTTTTTTTTTTTTAATTGACAGAGAGCAAGATCACAAGTAGGCAGAGAGGCAGGCAGAGAGAGAGGAGGAAGCAGGCTCCCCGCAGAGCTGGGAGCCCGATGTGGGGCTCGATCCCGCCATCCTGAGATCATGACCTGAGCCGAAGGCAGAGGCTTTAACCCACTGGGCCACCCAGGCGCCTGGCTGTTTTCTTTAGTAAGACCTTCTCTCTGTTTCAGGAAGAGGTCTGTCATTTTCTTTATCTGGGCCACACCTGCTGCCTTTAAGAAGGTGCCCAGCCGTGTCGGTGTTGATGGGCCTCCTTTTTCATTATTTTTCTAAGTGATTATTGCTGGCATGTAAGTCACCAGTTTTCTTTTTCCTTTTTTAAAAGATTTTATTTATTTATTTATCTGACAGGAACACAGTGAGAGAGCGAACAAGCAGGGGGCGTGGGAGAGGGAAAGCAGACTTCCTGCGGAGCAGGGAGCCCGATGTGGGGCTCCATCCCAGGACCCTGGGATCATGACCTGAGCCGAAGGCAGACGCTTAAGTGCTGAGCCACCAGGCACCTCAGTCACCAGTTTTCTTGTGTCCAGCCACTTTTCCCAGCTCGTTTGCCGTGTTCGAGCTCACACGGTACCACCTGTCCCTGGTGGTGGGGCCTGCCGGGCCACAGTGCCCTTGCCTCCCTCCTTCTGGTGCTTTCCTGCTCCCGCAGCCGCTGGCCCTGGCGTCCGAGCAGCTGCACTGTTGCTCCAGCAAAGAGTGGAGCATCTAGTGTTTGGCCTCTGTCGTGTCAGCTTTTGTTTTTAGTACTTTCTGTCCTTTTATTACTGTACTAAAATTTTTTTTTAAAGATTTTATTTATTTATTTGACAGAGAGAGATTACAAGTAGGCAGAGAGAGAGGAGGAAGCAGGCTCCCTGCCGAGCTGAGAGCCCAATGCGGGCGTCGATCCCAGGACCCTGAGATCATGACCCGAGCCGAAGGCAGAGGCTTTAACCCACTGAGCCACCCAGGCGCCCTAAAATTTTTTTTTTAAGATTTTATTTTTATTTATTTCACAGAGGGAGACAGATCACAAGTAGGCTGAGAGGCAGGCCGAGAGAGAGGAGGAAGCAGGCTCCCCGCTGAGCAGAGAGCCCGATGCGGGCCTCGATCCCAGGACCCTGAGATCATGACCCGAGCCGAAGGCAGAGGCTTTAACCCACTGAGCCACCCAGGCGCCCTAAAATTTTTTTTTTAAGATTTTATTTTTATTTATTTCACAGAGGGAGACAGATCACAAGTAGGCTGAGAGGCAGGCCGAGAGAGAGGAGGAAGCAGGCTCCCCGCTGAGCAGAGAGCCCGATGCGGGCCTCGATCCCAGGACCCTGAGATCATGACCTGAGCCGAAGGCAGAGGCTTTAACCCACTGAGCCACCCAGGCGCCCTAAAATGTTTTTGTTAGGGATGGATGTTGAATTTTTCAAGAACCTTTTAAGAGTCAAATATACCTGCATTTAAGATTCATACTAAAACATAAAAACTGCTTTATTAATACAAATTTTTTACAAGTTAACAATTTTTAGAAAGTTAAGCGCTTTCTTTAGGAAGTGAAGCAATGCGGGGCACCTGCTGGCTCAGTCGGTGGAGCCAGTGACTCTTGCTCTCAGGGTCGTGAGTTCAAGCCCCATGTTGTCTGTAGAGCTTACTTAAAAATAAATAGAAGATTATAGGGAAAAGAAAAAAATGTAAAAAGAATGTTGAGCAATGAGAACCAAAAAGCTATTAGGGTGAACGGCTACAGTTCAGATGAGAGGGTGCAGGTGAGAGTTGAAGTCTTTATCAGTCTCAGCATCCTGGCCATGTTGCTTTTCCTTTTGCTGGCACAGTGTAGGAAATACGGACCCTCACGGATAAGGACAGGCGATCCTCGAGCAAGGCAGGGAGGGGTCAGGGGCGCCGACCCTGTGCTGTCAAGAACGCGCATACGACATAACTGCCCCAGCTGAACAGCTGCTAGTCCCTGTTGACCGGAAGCCTTGCTGAATACAAACCGTTGACTCACACCTGTCTCGTCTGTGTAGCGTATGCTGCATTCTTATAATAAAGCAGGCTAGACAAGAGGAAATCGTGAGGAGAACGCACTTACAGGACTGTCGTGCGTTTGTGGGAAAAGCCCCGCATGTAAGTGGCCCAGCCACAGATGTCCACGCTGTCCTGAGGCCGGCGGGTGGCAGCCGTGCTCTCTCTGTTGGTTCTTTTGCGATCTCAGTGTTCAGCTAAAATGATCCAGACCCCAAAGGTGAGCAGGTGGGGAGTTTCTGATCCAAGACAATGTCATGGCCATTGTCTAGCTGCTCGTGACCTCCTTTGTCATAAAAATAAAGGCAGCAAAAGCCCCTAAAATGGGGAATAAGCAGACGAACTCAGTCCTGGAGCTCGTTACGTGGGAAGACTGGGGTGCCGTGAGGCTCTTTCCAGAGTCTGGTGCGGTGAGTGCTTCCGAGATGGGCTGCAGAGATGCTGGCATGGCGGTGCCTACTGCCTCCCGGGCCCTGGAGTGCTCCTGCCGTAGGGTGTGCTGGGTGTCGCGCGACCTGCAGGGCTCCGATAGCTGTTGAGACGTGAGCAGGGGTCTCCGGCTCCCCGGCGGAGGGCCCCTTGTCCTGCAGGCAACCGTGGTTGCCCCTCTTGTCTCCGGGCAGAGAGATGTCCCGCACTTCGGGAATCGTTCCTCTTGGTCCTGGTACATGTTGCTCTGTTGTCCATCTTTGCTTCCCTTCTTGCTGCTGGGGTCACTTTGCCCTTGCTGGTATCGTGTCCCTGAACAACAGAAGATGTCACGTGGAGGTTTGCTCTCCTCCCTGGCCCAGCTCAGGCCTTTGTCTGGGTGAGCTGTCCCCTCAGGAACAGGACGTGTTAGGAGTCGTGTGGCCACAGGAGTAGTGCTGTTGACAAGAGTTAGGGAGGTGCCACGGAGAGAGCAGGTGTGGGTCCCTTTGCCTGCGACCCTGTGGTTGTGCGGCTGATGCCACAGGGCCCGGGAAATGCTGACCCCGTGAATGCGTTCTTTTGCCAGGCATGACTTAGTTTTTTCTTCGTTTTTTTAAGATTTGATTTTTAAGTCATCTCCCCACCCAGCATGGGGCTCCAACTCACGAGCCCGAGATCAGGAGTCCCATGTTCTCCCGACTGGGCGTCGCCTTTCTCTTCTCGAAGGTGGCGGCAGGTTGTGTGTGTTGAGGTGGACGTAGGCGTCCGTACCTTAAAGTAAACTGGGCAGCTTCAGTGGGGGCCCCAAGTTGTTTAATGCCAACAGTCTGTCCTCTAGTGACTGCCAATTTCTTGTTGACTTGTTGCTTTTGCCCGGAGTGGGTTCTCCCCACTTTGAAAGGAAAGAAAGGAAAAGCAGAAGGACTGGGGTTTGGCTGGTGGGAAGCTGGGGCTGCTGATCCTGTGGGGGGGAGGCAGGCGTGCGCTTCTCAAGAGCGAGGCCAAGCCGTGGGCCCCTGTGCGCTGGGGGCAGAGCAGAGCCCCAGCTGCCCATGGGAAGGAAGGCAGCAGTGCCCAGATTAGTGTTGTTTTGACAAATATTTTTAAAATAACAGATTGTGCAATTTTATGCTTTTGGAAAGGAGCTCAACCTTCCTGGCTAGATTGTTAGTAATACCAGTGTCTCGTGTGCGTGAAGATAGCCAGATCTTGGAGCGTCACCGGCCCCAGCTGGAGACGCCAGGTGCCTTTCTGCGTGCTCTGTTTTCACGAGTCTGTCTTTGTCTGTTGGCTGCCCCCGGCAACTGCTGACATCATGCCTTCTCCGGGCAGCCGCTTGCTTCCTTGCTAATTGAGGGTTGGAAAATTGGATAATTCAGTTTGACGGAGATGGGAGGTAGGGTTTATTACTGTGTGTGGCTACTGTCATCGCCCGTGTGAGGAGGTGAGGCCGGGGCACAGAGGGCCCAGGCTGTGGCCGCAGTCCCACAGACCCACGTGCTCCGTGCGGCCTCTCCCTTGCCAGCTGTGACTCAGCAGGGTGGGCTCAAGGGCACCACCCCCTGCTCACGTGTGGCCTCTGGGGTTCACGGCACAGGACTGACCCTGCCGTCCGCAGGCAGCAACGGGGGCTGCGGGCAGGCAGGAGGCCAGCGCGGGGTTGATCGGTGGGCGGCTGGCGATGCCGTGTGCCAGCCGCGCCCACTTGACGCAGGCTGCGAACTGAGGCGGGCACGTCCCTGTTTGTCCTTCGGTAATCCCCGTCCGTGCAAGGTGCGGCTAAACTCGACATTCGCAGCTTCCTTCCAGCCCTGACCGGCTGCTTGTCAACTGCTTTACTGGGAGAGTAATCGCTGCTGCCGCCCTTCTGGTAGGTGTTGCGGTGGGCCAGGCACGCTCTGGGGACTCCGGTGTGTGACCACGCCCGTTTACAGAGGACGCTCCTGAAGCACGCAGGGGTTGGCTAAGTTGCCCGACGTGTCACAGCAGTGAGTAGTGGGTTGGACAGGCGGCTGTAGAGCTCAGGTCCTCACTGCCGGTGTGGGGCCAGGTGCAGTTAGGTGATCCGGCAGATGGGAAGAGGCTGCGGCGTGTTGGTTGTAAGCGCACGCCTCTGAGGTTAAGTTGGAGCCTGTGGCCTCCCAGAAGCGGGTTTGTGCACCAGAAAGGGAGGAGGCCTGCAGGGAGTCAGGTGGGCGACAGAGACGACAGTGGGGCTCTGGGAAGTGTGCGGGTAGGTTGCTCCAGCCCTGGCTGTAGCTGAGGGAGCAGCGCCGGGGGGAGGGAGGAGTGGACTCTAGACGTGACTCGTTGGGTTTTTGCCATTTTGCACAAATGTCTTTGCGGGACTGCACCCAGGGTTGGGTCACCGTTGATGCGAGCGTCCTCGCTGACATCCACGACTTGCTCAAGAGCTGCAGGTCTTTGTAGAAAGTCATGTGGTAGGGAGAGGACACCCCCCCGCCCCTGTGGCACCCCAGGCTCCCCACGTCTGGGAACCCACCTGGGAGGGCTGCCCCGAGGTTGGGTCTGTCTAATCCAGGGGCTCGTACTGTTGGGTCCAGCCTGTCCCTTCACCCCAGACCCTGGCCCCTGCCCAGGCTCCTTGGTGTCCTCCCTGAGCCCATGGGGACCAGCTGCCCTTAGTCTCTTGCCCAAGCCCCTGGCAGCAGCTCCTCCTCTTCCTGCTGTGTGTTCCGAGCGCCGGGAAGCCGTGGGGAGTCTGGTTCCCGTGCTGGGGAGGCTGAGCGTGCGTGCGGTTGTGACAGGCTCTGGTCTGGGTCACTCCCCTTGGTGTGCGGTGGGTCACTCCCCCGGCTGGGGGGTTGCGGCCGGCGGCCAGCTCCTCATTGCTGTTTTCCTTTCTCCCTTTGCAAGGAACGTGCCGTTTCGCTGCTGCACCCCTGTCCACCCCGTGCGCCTTTCCTTCAGAGCCGATCCCCGTGGCTACTGGACTCTGAGGCCCGAGCGCGTGTGCTCGGCCGCCGGAGCGCCGTGGGCCCCCACCTCCGCCAGTCTGGTCACCCCAGGCCCAGCCTTCCTTCCCTGGCGCTGCTGGCACTCGTCGGCCCCGCTGGGGGATGACTCCGTGGTGGAGAAGTCGCTCAAGTCCCTAAAGGACAAGAACAAGAAGCTGGAGGAGGGCGGCCCTGTGTACAGCCCCCCGCCGGCGGTGGCCGTGCGCAAGTCCCTGGGGCAGAGGGTCGTGGACGAGCTGAAGCACTATTACCACGGCTTCCGCCTGCTGTGGATCGACACCAAGATCGCCGCGCGCATGCTCTGGCGCATCCTGCACGGCCACAGCCTGACCCGCAGGGAGCGCAGGCAGGTGAGGGGCGCGCAGGCAGGCGGGGTGGGGGAGGGCGGGGGA
>LNAC01000189.1:5639386-5657646 GCA_002007465.1 Ailurus styani
GGGAGGGGGCACCCAGGCGGGTGAGGGGCGCGGAGGCAGGTGAGGGGCGCGCAGGCAGGTAAGGGGTGCCAGGCAGGTAAGGGGTGCCGGTGCTCTTTTTTTGTCGTTCAGATTTTACTTATTAGAGAGAAGGAGAGAGAGCTAGAGAGAGCACGAGCAGGGGGAGGGGCAGACGGAGGGAGAAGCAGGCGCCCCGGAATAAATAACACAGGGCTCCATCCCGGCCTGGGATCCTGACCTGAGCTGGGAGCCAGATGCTTTGCTGACTGAGCCCCCCAGGCACCCCTTGCCACCCCCAGCTCTTAAAAAAGATTCTTCCTATTTTTCCAGGAGCCTAGACCTTCTAGGTGTTTTATTTTGTCTGAAATAACTGANTTAAATACTCTTTTCTTCTTCCCCCCTTTTTTTTTTTTTTTTTTTTTTTGGTGAGTCCCCAGGGGGCAAGGGGCAGCTTTAAGTTCTCAGCACCCTCAGATTCCCCAAGGAGAGGTGCAGCGATGTCTGTTCCCTTGAAGTTGACCTTCAGAGGATCTTAGGGATTGGCTGTCATGTGTGAGTTACTTTGGCTTCTGATTTGATACTCGTTCTCAGGAGCTTCGTGGAGAACACGGGTCGTTTTAGCTGGCTGGGGTGTTCCCTGGGACGCTGTTCTAGGAGAGAGCGGGTTGAGGCTGGAAGAAGGGGCAGTGGCACTGGTATTTCCGAGTCGCGCTGCTCGTGCTTGCGCGGTGTCGATGACAGCGCACGAGTTAATGCTTTGTGACCCGGACTCCCTTCTGCTCCCCCATCCCATTCGGCCTCGAGAGGTGCGCGTGTTTGCTATTGCACTGAAGACAGTGAAACTTTAAGAAAAAACAGAATTGGAGCAGATGAGCACGTCCCAGGGCGAGGTCCCCATGTGGACACGGGTGTGGCCGAGGTGGCGCGTCCGTCAGTTGCCAGCATAGGAGAGGGTCTGTGGAGCAATGCTTTTGTCCCTCGGTTTAGGGCCTTACAGGTACTTTGAATTTGAACAGAACGTTGGCAGTCCTGATAATTACAGAAAAGTGACTCTTAAATCATGTTTACAAGGCAAAGAGATCGTAAAATAATTTGTGTGAGTATTATGTAAGCAGGAGGTATGTTTGAAATGTGAATTTAGGTCATGCAACTGTTGCATGCTTGCTGATCGTGTTAAACAGAGAACGACAGCCCTGTCTGGGGCTCCTGTGAGACACAAGTTTCTGGAGTTTTGTGCTCGGACTCAGGGCCTTGTGCACCTGCAGCGTTTGGTGGAAGGAGCGCTCCTTCCTGTGCCGGGAGCTCTGGCTCCCCCGCGGGGGTGACTCGGAGGGCCAGTGTCAGCAGGAGGGACCGCGAGGTAGCGCTGCGTGCCCAGAGTCGCAGCCCGTGTCTGTGGACGCTGCGGTGAGCGGCTCTGTGGGCAGAGACGACCATCGTCGGCCTCCGCTCTTGCTTGAGGTAGGTGCGTGCTCTCTGGGTGCGTCAGGGTCCTGGTTTTCCAGCTGGGACCACGTGCAGCCGACATCTGGTGGAGCTGTCTGTGGAGAGGTGACTGGTGAGCCCCCCGGGGCTCTGGAGAGCTGGGGGCTGTCGGGGGCGGGGGCTTGGTTCTCTGCCTCCCCAGTGTGGTTATGGCTCCTCCTCCCCGAACCTTCCCTTCAAGCGCTGCCTTCGGGTGGAGCACGTTGGAGCCCTGATGCTTCCATGTGGCGATGCTCTCGGGGGAACCAAATTGCTTCTCTGTCCGTTGATGCCAGGCACGTGATCGAGAGTTACCACCGTTTCTCAGCTTTGTTAGACTCGTACCCACTCCAGCCTTCTGCTTCCTTCAGTTTGGTGAGCAGGTGGGGCAAGTGTGACAGCCTAGAGTAGCAGTGAGCATGCTTGGCACCCAGCCCTTGGCTTCTAATGGCCCCACGAGGGGGAGCTGGGGCTCCTTGGGGACAGAGTTCACCAGCAGTGCTGTGGGATGAGCCCGGGTGCCCTCTTGGACGAGCCTGTGTCAGAAAGCAAGGGAAGACTTTAAAATAGGCAAAGGGGGGCACTTCTGGGAGTGGCCAGTGTGGAATAAAACAATTTTTTTCACTTCTTTCAGCAATATTGTACTATGTCATATTTATTTTAAGGTTTTATTTATTTATTTGACAGAGATCACAAGTAGGCAGAGAGGCAGGCAGAGAGAGAGAGGAGGAAGCAGGCTCCCTGCTGAGCAGAGAGCCCCATGTGGGCCTCGATCCCAGGACCCTGAGATCATGAGCTGAGCCAAAGGCAGAGGCTTTAACCCACTGAGCCACCCAGGCGCCCTGTCATATTTTTTGATGCTGTTATAAATGGAATTTTTTTAAAAGATTTTATTTATTTATTTGACACAGAGACACAGCAAAAGAGGGACCACCAGCAGGCAGAGAGAGAGGGAGAAACAGGCTTCCCACAGAGTAGGGAGCCCGATGCAGGGCTCGATCCCAGGACCCTAAGATCATGACATGAGCCGAAGCCAGACATTTAACGACAGAGCCACCCAGGCGCCCCTATAAATGGAATTTTTTATTATGGTAAAACACACAATCTAAAATTACCATTTAACCATTTTTAGGTATGCGCTTCTGTGGCACTAAATAGCTTCCATTGTTGTGAAGGTGGCCACCCTCCATCTCTAGAACTCTTCATCTCACCAAACTGAAACTTTGCCCCTCACACAACACTAACTCCCGGGCCCCGACACCCCCATCTACTTCCTGTCCCTGGGACCTGGCTCCTCCGCGGGCCTCGGGTACGTGGTCACGCAGCATTCGCCCCTTGGCAGCTGGCTTGTTTCACTCAGTCCAGTGCCCTCGGGGTTCATGCAGTGGCCAGGTGTCCGTCTCCTTCCTGTTCAGGGCCAGTAACGGTCCATCGTGTGGACTGTGTGTCTGTTTTGGTTATCCCTCGTCCGTCCGTGGACACTTAGGCACTTCCATCTTCTGGCTCTTGTAGGTAAATGGAGTTTTTGAAATTTCCGTTTCCAGTTGTCGATTGCTAGTACAGTTGATCCTTGAGCAACAGAAGTTTGAACTATGCGGATCCACTAAAATGTGGATTTTTTAAATCAATGTATAAACATATAACAAATATACACACTACTGCAGGTGTACTTTTATGATTCTCTTAGTATTTTCCTTTGTCGGACTTTATTGTAAGAATTCAGCAGATGAAACCTACAGCATAGAAAATCCGTGTTCATCAAGTTCTGTCCTCACTGAGGCTTCCTGTCAACAGGAGTCTCTTTGCAGTTACGTTTTTGGGGAGTCAGAATTTATACCTGGATTTTTGACTGGGTGGGAGGGTTACTGGCCCTAAGCTGTGTGTTCTTCAGGGGACTATGATGTGTAGAAGGAAGACCGCCTTTTTCAAGATGTATTTATTTGAGAGAGAGAGAGTGCGTGTGCAGGAGTGGGGGCGGGGGACACAGAGAGCATCCCAAGCCGACTGCATGTCCCACGCGGAGCCCGACACGGGGCTCCATGTCACGGCCCTGAGGTCAGGACCTGAGCTGAAACCAAGAGTTGGACGCTCACCCGACTTAGCTCCCCAGGTGCCCCAGGAGTACAACCGATTTCCATATATTGATCTTGCGTCTTGCAGATTTACCAAAGTCCATTATTCTGGTATCTTTTGTTGTGGTGGGGTGTTTTGTTTTAGGGGGAGCTGGGGAGGGGCAGAGGGAGAGAGAACCTCAAGCTGGCTCCGTGCACACTGCAGAGCCCGACCCGGGCCTCGATCTCACGGCCTGAGATCACGACCTGAGCCGAGATCATGAATCAGCTGCTTAACTGACTGCGGCACCCAGGCGCCCCTGCGCCTGTTTAGATGATCCTATGGTTTTCCCTTTTTTCAGTTTTTTTTTTTAAAGATTTTATTTATTTTATTTCACAGAGGGAGAGAGATCACAAGGAGGCAGAGAGGCAGGCAGAGAGAGAGAGGGGGAAGCAGGCTCCCCGCCCAAGCAGGGAGCCCGATGCGGGCCTCGATCCCAGGACCCTGAGATCATGACCTGAGCCGAAAGCAGAGGCTTTAACCCACTGAGCCACCCAGGCGCCCCCTTTTTTCAGTTTTATTAATTAAATGGTTGAGATTATAAGATTAGATAAAAAAAAAACAAGACCCAACTCTGTGCAGTCTACAAAACACACACCGTAAATGTGAAGACGCAAAGAGATTCCAGGTGAAACGGTGGGAAAAGGGAATTTGTGCTGACGGTCAGAAGACAGCTGGCGCGGCCACCTGAGTGCCAGTCTGTGTGACTGCGGAGAGAGATGGCCGGAGGGGACAAGGTCTTCCGGGCATGCGGCATCTCATAACGCTAGATGGGCCATGTCACCAGAAGGACAGAAAGTCGCTAACCCTTCACGCCCCCCGACTACAGAGACCAGACGCTCGAGGGTTTGTTGCCCGGTCCCACATACGGGAGATGTCCAGATAGAGCCGATTCATAGAAACAAGTCGATTCACTGTTTGCCTTGGGCTGAGGGTAGAAACAGAGCTTGACTGCAGACGGACGTGGGGAACTTTGCGGCACGACAAAAATGTTCCAAATCTGTAAATTTACCAAAAATCATTGAATTACACTCTTAGTGGGGAATATTGTGGAATGTAAATTAAACCTCAGTAGAACTACTGACAAAAAAATTAACGGACAAATGTCAAAAAACACCTTAACTGGAAGGGTCTTTCCATGATTGAATCCTGGACCATTTGAGTATAAAAATAAGAATAGTAATGAATTTGTAAGCAAATGAAAAAAAATACAGGCATCCATGAGTCGGCTTTGACAACAAGTAGGAAAGTGAATGGGCGGGGTTCGTAAATGAGGAGACGGGTCAGACTGGGAGTCCCTGTTCTGTGACCCTCGGAGTAGAGACTGGTTCGAGGAGAGCCAGGGACGCGTGCAGTCTGCGGAGTACAGCCTCCGGCGCGTCCTCCGCAAACCCAGGCCGCACACCTTCGAGGGCCAGGTGGCTCCCGACGGCCGGGAGGGTCGCCAGCGCGCGGGGAGCCGGGCTGCAGCGGGGATGCTCCGCATGGGCCCGGTCGTGCCCGACGAGGCCAACACGGAGCCGTCGCGAGGAGTGACGTTGCTCTTCCCAACCACGTCCAGCTCGTGACGGTGCAAGTGCGCACGTGCATGTGCACGGGAGTGTGCGGGAGTTCTCCTTCGGTTCCGGGGGGCCCAGGCAGTTGTGGGTGCGCGCCGTCACTGGCGGGTCGTGACCGCAGAGAAAGCTACGCCCTCTCTCGGGTTTCGGGGGATTCCAGCTTGTGCGTTTCTCGAATGGCTTCAGCGGGAGTCGGTTTGTATCGGTGAAGCCCTTGGGTGTTTGTCCGATCGTTGCTGCGCGGCGCTGGGTTAAGTCGGGCGGTCTGGAGAAACGCCCAGCCAGCACCCTTTGTGCCGCCCGTTTGGGGTGGGTGGCCTGACCGCAGCCTTCCCTGGTGGCCCTTGCCGGCCCCCGCGGCGGCCGGTCGCCAGCCTGCCGCTCCCGTCCGTGGCGTCCGAGCCCGGGGGCCGCGCTGTGGCTGTGCCAGGCCGTGTGTGCGGAGCAGGAGCGCCTGCCCCGCCTTCCTGCGGGCTGTCTTCCCGCGGTGTAGACACGGGAGGAAGAGCCGCCCGTGGGAGCAGTCGGTGGAGCCGCTTGGAACTCGGCGCCCTCGCCCACCCGTGCCAGGCGCCGCCTGCCGTCGTGCCTCGGCTGGCCGCGGGAGCGGGGGCTTCGCTCGCCCTCTGATCCCTGCTGCCCTTTCCCAGTTTCTCCGCATTTGCGCCGACCTCTTTCGCCTGGTGCCCTTCCTGGTCTTCGTGGTGGTGCCTTTCATGGAGTTCCTGCTTCCTGTCGCTGTGAAGCTCTTCCCCAATATGTTGCCGTCTACGTTCGAGACCCAGTCCATCAAGGTGAGGGGCCATCGGGGGCGGTGGGCTCCGGACGTTCAGCTCGGCCACGCCGCGCTGGGATGGGCGAAGGATGGGTCTCGGAGATGCTTCTCTTTAAACGTGTTTTAGGACACGGTTTCTCCAGCGCCCCGCTTCCGGCCGCGGGCTGCCGCTCTTAGGGGTGAGACGCAGGGAGGGCAGGGTCCACCTGCTGGACTTGCGGCCGCGCTGCCCCCACGGCCCAGGGAGCTCCGAGGCGTCCCTGGCCGGGCCCTGCTCTCCGAGGCCACACAAATATTTTCTAAAACCGTGACCTGGAAGAGCAGGTCTCAGAATGCGTGGTGCCGGGGTGGGAGCGAGTGCCATGCCAGGACGTGTGCGTGGCTCCGGGCTGAGGAGTGATGGGGACTCTGTGCGGGGGCTCCCATCGGAGGAGGGGAAGCCGCTGCTCTGGTGCCGCTGGGAAAGCCGCGGGGGGCTGGGGTGCGGGCCAGGGGCGCACAGCACCCACTCTGTGACCCCGCAGGAGGAGAGGCTGAAGAAGGAGCTGCGTGTCAAGCTGGAGCTGGCCAAGTTCCTGCAGGACACCATCGAGGAGATGGCGCTGAAGAACAAGGCAGCCAAGGGCAGCGCCACCAAAGACTTCTCCGTGTTTTTCCAGAAGGTGCTGTGATGCTTCGGGGCCCCGGCGGCCTCAGCCCACCGGTCCCCGCGCTGGTTAGAGCCTCGGGCCGCTGCCGTCTTCCGTGGAGCTCGCCGCACTCCGTTCTCCCCTCTGCTTTGCCGCGCATGTGGCCAGTGGGGCTCCCAGACAGGCGCGGGCGGGTGCCGGAGGGGGCTTAACCGGGAGCCCCACCCTGACGCCGTGCTCGGTGAGGTCAAGCCTGCTGCCCGGGGGACTTGAACCTCCCTGGCGGTCACCGTGGTTTGCCTGTGTCTCCAGACTTTGCAGCAGCCCCATGGGAGGCAGAGTTTGGCAGATGAGGGACTAAGACCCTACAGCTGTGACGGGCTGGGGGCCCGGCTGCCGCCACGGTGGGGAGCCCCCTGCCAGTCAGCAGCCTTGGCTCTGCCGGGCTGCGCCGGAGCGGGGCGGCCAGCGGCCGTGTGCCGCATGGCGGCCTTGGCCGCAGGGAGCCCTCGAGGGGCTGCCGCCCAGCAGGAGTGTGATGACAGGGTGGACCCAAGGGAGGGTGTGCACGGTCTGGGGCTCTTCAGCTGATTCTGCTTTGCTTCTTCACTTGAGGCTCGTGGCCTAGGTCCGTGGGGGGTGGTGGGGAGAACCCTCCCCCCCGGGACTCACCCACGTGATTGCTCCTGCAGATCCGAGAGACTGGCGAGAGACCCAGCAACGAGGAGATCCTGCGTTTCTCCAAGCTGTTTGAGGATGAGCTGACCCTGGATAACCTGACGCGGCCGCAGCTGGTGGCCCTGTGCAAGCTGCTGGAGCTCCAGTCCATCGGCACCAACAACTTCCTGCGCTTCCAACTCACCATGAGGCTGCGCTCCATCAAGGCTGACGACAAGGTGAGCGCCGGCGGCCGCGGCCCTGCCTCTCCAGGTGCCCTCGCTGTCCTCACGCGAAAGCTCAAGTGGCCCCGTCATTCCCCAGCCGTGGCGGTTTGCCCTCCCTGTGCCCCGTGTGCATACACTGGATGCGTGGGCACGTCTGCCGGAATCACACCGGAACGTCCCGCCACCAGCTGGCCGCTTGGCAGGCTGTTAGGAGACCCGTCCGTGTCGCTGAGCGTTTGCAGGACGGGTGAGTGGCACCGATTGCCTGACGTCTTGTTACGTGGATGCATCAGAATTTAGTAACCGTCACCTTCGCTAATATTTTGCTGCCCCAGACAGCACTGTAATAAACATGTCTTAACGTGGACTTTTGTTCCACACCTTTGATAGTTCTCATAAAAAGAGTGACCTACAGTCAGATCGCTCCCAGGGCTGTGCCGACCCCTGTGTCCTCCCGCTTGGCCTGCCCGCAGCCCAGTGGCTGCCCTGCCTGCCGTTCCAGTGCGCTTTTCTCGGCAGGAGCGCCAGAAACACCCTTCTTGTTCTCCAGCGGGGCCCCTGGCTGCATGGCCTCCGGCGTCTGATGTTCTCCCAGCTCTGCAGGCACACCTCGGAGGTGCTCGGTCTCCGTTCCGACCGCTCATGCTCCGTGTTCTTGAATAGCTTGTCATAGTTCCTGTCCGATTATTCCGGTGACTGCGCTCTGTAGGTCTTTGTTTTCTTCCGTCGCCTCCGGCTCGTGTGTTTGTAGTGTCTAGTTGTTCCTGAACGCACACACGTCTGGAAAGTTTTTGAGCTTCCAGGTGTCGCCATCACCCTCCAGGAGGGGCCCCCATGTCTGCTCTGCTGTCGAGGGCCCGTCACCTGGGGATCACTAACTGCGATCGGGGCTGGGCCTACAGCCTCGCCGCCCTTCCCCCAGTGCCACCTGCATAGCAGGGCCCCGGAGGCCCCTCTGCTTTGTGAGGAGTTTCTGCCCAGCTCCTCGTCTCCGCTGCTCGGCCGGAGAGCCTGATGCAAGGGTCCTGCCCTTCCTCCTCCCTGGGCAGCGGCCCTCGAGGCCCGTCTGCTGAGCAGTCTCTGGACTCCAGCTGTCATCTTAGCCCGGCAAGGTGTCTCTGCGTCTCAGCAGCGGCCCATGGCCTGGACTCGGCCTGCCCTAAGAGTCGGCAGATGCTGCCGCGTCCCCAGGGCCCGGGGGCTCACAGACGGACAGCCCACACCTCCGGGCTTGCCTGGCCTTCCTGGCCCCGTGATCTCGCTGTCCCCGAGCCCTAGTCATGTCAGCCTCCCGATGGCGCCGGGGGGGTGTGAGTGAGTGTGTGTGTGTGTTGTCTGACTTTTCTAGGAGCTCTCAGCAGGGGTGTGGGTCAGGGAGAGCGGCCCCTCCTTGCAGCCAGAAGTAGCAGGGTGTCACCGCGTTTCTGCGAGGGTGAGAAGAAACGCTCTCGTGAGCGTGGTCCAGGTGGTCTGGGAGGGTGCCCCGGACACCCACTCCGGCAGAGCGCACCGTGGCCACCGAGCGGCTGCCCTCACTCTCTGCCGTCCCAGCCGGGGAGAGGCAGCTCGAGGGCAGGTGCCCTGGGAGTGAGTCCCGGCCGCTCGCGCGCTCTGTGACGTCGGACGAGTCATGCTACCGCTCGGCGCCTCAGTCCCGTGCCGGAGGACGGCGGCCAGGCCTCCACTGTTGGGAAGGTGGCATGGGCATCCTTCCCCCGGGGACTGATGTTGAGTGATGAACACACAAGAAGGCAGGGAAGTGTGGGAGAAGACCCGGGGACCCAGGACCAACCAGGCGGGTCCTTGCGCCTTGGGGCTGAAGAGACGTGGAGGTGCTGATGTGTGCAGACTCTCAGAGCCCTGATGGGGGCGCCGGCTGGCTCCGTCGCTGGAGCGAGTGACTCTTGATCTCAGGGCTTCAAGTTCGAGCCCCACATGGGGTGGAGAGAATCTTTTGGAAAAAAGTAAACAGAAAACCCCTGACAGAAGCCTGCTCTCTCTGGCCAGAGGACAGGAAAGGGGCTGCTTCGCAGGACAGAGGACTTGGGACAGTATCTGCTCTACTCCAGCCGGACCCCGGGGAGACGCTGTCCCCCGACCACGTGCACTGCTGGCCGAGGGCTGAGACCGCCACCCTCGGCAGGATGTCGCAGCTGAGATGGTGTCCGGGAAGGCGGCTGATGGCGCCGAGCTGCCCTCCTCCCCCTGGGCACAGTGTCAGTAGGCCAGCAGGGGCCAGGACCTCCACCTCCACCTGACTGTTCCCAGGCCTCCCTGCTGCGTCCCACTGGGGAGGTGTCCAGAGCCGGGGGGCTGCCTGCCCCTCCTCGCCCAGGAGGCCTGCGGAGCCCTGGTGGAGAACTGGAGCTCGCCTCCCCGCCACCCCAGGAGAAACAGAGGTGCCTCCCCTGGGGCTCCGTGGAGGCCGAATGGGGGCCTGGCAGCAACAAGCTGGCACCCTCCTTGTTCCCAGCGGTGCCACGGCCGTCCTTTGTGGGTTGGACCAAGAGCTAGCACAGAGAGGTCAGCCATCGAAGGGAGCTTATGACTCCCGTTTGCCCTAGAAATGGGGGCACAGCCCCTACTGAGGGCCAGATGAGACCTTGCCACACCTGGGGGCCGGGAAGCGGGAGCGAGGGAGGACCTGGCACTTGGCCTTTAGTACTCGTGGGGGAGGAGTGGCTAGCTGCAGGAAGTGACACACAGGGCTCGGGCTTTGTGGTTGGAGGGTTTGAGAGAGGATTCTTGCGTTCCTTCGAGAGCCAGGCCACGGGGGAGACCGAAGCCACGTAGGCTTGTTGGTTTGGGTCAGTAGATGCTAGACCAATCTGTCGAAGTTGGTTAGAACGCCACATGCCCTGCTCCCATGCCAGAGTGCCATCCAAAGGGGCTGGGGGAGATTGAGGACCGAGACAAGATCCAGAATCTCATATCTGATACTTTAAAATGTCCGGGTTTAAAGTGAAGATCACTCCTTGTGAAGAATCAGAAGGCTCTTGGGGCGCCTGGGTGGCTCAGTCGGTGGAGCGTCTGACTCCTGATCTCAGCTAAGGTCTTGATCTCAGGGTTGTGGGTTCCATCCATGTGGAGCTTTACAAAAGAAGAACCGAGGGCGCCTGGGTGGCTCAGTGGGTTAAAGCCTCTGCTTTCGGCTCAGGTCATGATCTCAGTGTCCTGGGATCGAGGCCCGCATCGGGCTCTCTGCTCAGCAGGGAGCTTGCTTCCTCCTCTCCCTGTCTCTCTGCCTGCCTCTCTGCCTACTTGTAATCTCTCTCTGTGTCAAAAAAATAAATAAAATCTTAAAAAAAAAAAAAAAGAAGAGCCGAAGGCTCAGAGCGAATGAGAAAAGACAGCCCATGGAGACAGCAGAGACGAGACACCAGTCATCCTGTAGCTGCGTGGAAGCATAGTCTTGGCAGAGGAAGTGGAGAAAGACCAGATGGAATTTTTTCATTTAAAGACTTTATTTATTTTAGAGAGCGAGAGTGCAAGCGTGAGCAGGGAGGAGCAGAAGGGGAAGGAGAGAGAATCTGAAGCAGATTCTACCCTGAGCACGGAGTCCAGTGTGGGGCTCGAGCCCACGGCCAGGAGATCACGACCTGGGACGAAACCAAGAGTCGGATGCTCACCTGACTGAGCCACCCACGCACCCCACAAATGGAAATGTAGAAGTGAAAAATAAAATCCCAAATAAACAGCTCAGTGGATGAACGCTGCAGCAGAAGGGAGCTGAGGGCTGAGACCGGTGAACTTGAAGATCAAACTGTACAAATTACCCATCTGAACATCTGAAGAAACAGGTGAAAAAAATAAGCCGGGGGGCACCTGGGGGGCTCAGTCGGTCGAGCAGCTGCCTTCGGCTCAGGTCATGATCTCAGGGTCCTGGGATTGGATCCCACATTGGGCTCCCTGCTCGGCAGGATGTCTGCTTCTCCCTCTGCCTCGGCTGCTCCTCCTGCTTGCGTGCGTTCTCTCTTTCTCACAAATGAATAAACATTAAAAAAGAGGAGCAGGGCTTCAGCCACCTGTGGGACTAAAGGAAAGCATCTCACACACTTGTTGTCAGAGTTCTGGAAAGAGGGGAGAGGGCAGAGCTGGGAAAGCGCTGGGAAAAAAAACAACTGAAATCTTCTCAAATTCAGTGAAAGACCTGAATCAGCAAATTTTAGAAGCCGAGTGAACCTGAGGTGGAATCAACCCAAAGAAATCCACAGGAAGACACGTCATCGTCAAACGAAACCACGCTGAAGACCGCTGATTTCGACAGCAGTGCGCAAGAGCAGGGTCTGGCCCACAGGGAAGGTGCTCTGCAGAAACTAGAGGCCGGAAGGGAGTGGAGCAATGTATGTCGTTCACGTCCCGGAAAAACCTCTCAGCTCAGAATCCTGTGCCAGTGAAAATATTCTGTAAGAAAGGGGGAATCGACATTCTCAGAAGGGAAACTAAGAGAACTTAACCCCCAGATTTGCCCTCAACCTAGCGGAGGAGTTCCCATCGGAAGGGACATAGTCGACCCTCGAACGAAGTGGGGTTTAGGGACTCTGGACCCCGCGTCCCCCCAACACAGGTGAAAATCCGCATATAACTTTTATGGATTAGTCTCTTTGTCCGTAACTGAAGTGGTGTTAGAGAACAGAACTTATTTACAAGTGTGGCGCTGTGTTACGAAGTGAGTTACTGGAAGGCAGCAGAAACGCACTGTGAACGTGTGTCAAGCTGTGTGAGGTTTACAGGCACGTCTCTTACGTGATCCTTGGCTCTGTAGCGTTTGAAGCTACGTCCTCAGAGAAACAGTCCCCCAGGTGGGATTTGACTCCCTCCAAAGCACAGCTGGACGGAGCTCCCGCCTCCGGGTCCCTTGGTGGTAGGCAGGCCGGTGGCACAGCCGGGCCTCTGTGGGTGACATTTGACCCCCAAAAACTTCCTGCTAAGAGCCTCCTGTTGACCAGCAGTTGTACTGGTGACATAAATAGTTGCCGAAGTCCTGTTTTGTGTGTCGTGTGGGTCGTATGCTGTATTCTTCCGAGAGAGTAAGCTCGACAAAAGAAAAGGTTACCGAGGGCGCCTGGGTGGCTCAGTGGGTTAAAGCCTCTGCCTTCAGCTCAGGTCATGATCTCAGGGTCCTGGGATCGAGGCCCGCATCGGGCTCTCTGCTCCGCGGGGAGCCTGCTTCCTCCTATCTCTGCTTGCCTCTCTGCCTCCTTGTGATCTCTGTCTCTGTCAAATAAATAAAATCTTTAAAAAAAAAGAAAAAGAAAAGAAAAGGTTACCGAAATCGTGAGGACGAAAAGGACGTTTCCAGTGCTGTCCTGTGTTGAGAAAGCCTGAGCATGAGTGGACCGCGCGGTTAAAGCCCGTGTCGGTCCGGTCAGTGGGACGGAGGAGGCCGTGACCGCGAAGAGGAAAGGACGTGGCGAGCAAACACAGGTGGACCGGCAGAGTCCCCTCCTCACCTGCCTCCTCCACGAAGTGCGGTGGTCGCCGCGGCCGCAACAGGGCCGTGCGGGTGGCTCTCGGTGGAAGGCGGGGCGTTGGGACGAGTGCACCGTGGGTGGCAGAGGTTCCTCCACGTCGCCGGGCCTGGGACGAGGATGTGGACAGGGAGCGACCCCTGCGCGGCCCCGCAAGGAGACGCACTCAGAAGCACGGGACCCAAGCCCACGTGGAGCCCTGGAACCCACGGGAAAAGAGAGAGAGGAAATCGAACGCGGCGTTTTCGTAATAACCCAAAATGAAAAGACGCGGCTGGAGGGAGCGCGCTGGAAGCGGAGGGTGGCCTGCCGCGCCGGACGCCAGGGGCAGGGGCCGGGTTGCCGGGGCTCCGGAGGTGGGGTGTGTCCGGGAAAGCGCACGGCCCTCGCGGGGGCGGGGGGTGTCCTGCTCGGGGTCGTGTCCCCGTGCTGCCGATGGCTGACAGCGCGGTCTGTGCAGCGTGACCATCGGGAGAAGCCCGTGGTCACATTTGCGTGTTGGTCCACAGTCCCCTCACGTCGGAGCAGGGGCGTCCGGTGCCGTGTGCCTCACGGTCACTGTGAGTCTCGAGTGGGCCGGCTGAGGGGCCTCTGGCACGAGGACTCTGGTTCGCTCTTCTCACTTGGGTCCCTGTGACCTCGGGCTGAGGCCGGGAGACCTCTTCGGATGGTCGTGATCGCCCCGCTCGCCGTCCTCCCTCCCCTGTCCTGCGGGAACTGAGAACCCCTGTGTGACTAGAGGGCCGTGGGGGTGGGGAGGAAAGCTGGGGTGACCGGGGGGGGCTGTCCAACGCAGGGAGCAGGGCCTGGGCAGAGGTGAGGTCCTGGCCACTGTGTACCTCCCGAGGTCCCCACCTTCTGTCAGAGTTCTGGTCACTGCAGACCCCAAGCTGAGGCCTTGGTGGCATCGGTTCGTCCCGTGCTCGGCCAGGCGTATTAGGAACGTGTCTGACAGGGAGACGCCATAACCCTGGAGTGACCTCCCCACGTGTACTTAGTTGGCTCTCTGTTCCAGCTGATTGCCGAGGAAGGGGTGGACAGCCTGAACGTCAAGGAGCTGCAGGCGGCGTGTCGGGCGCGAGGCATGCGGGCCCTCGGCGTCACGGAGGACCGTCTGAAGGACCAGCTGAAGCAGGTACGTGGGGAAGGGCTTGCCTGCGTCCGGCCGGTGTAGATGGGCTTGTCGTGGAAAGACTGTCCCCACACTCCGGGGGCAGCCGGGCCTGGACGAGGGGGCGCAGTGGCCAGTTCTGTTGTGCGCTCACGTACCCTGTGTTCGCGGCTCTGAGCTCTCTCACCTGCTCTTGGCTGACATTAACATCCTGACTGTTCGACTCTGGTCCTGTGTGGACAGGTGAGGACCCGGTTCACTTCCCTTCAAATCCCAGTCTGTCCCGTAACTGAGGCCAGGGACCTCTGCGTAACCAGGACCCGGGCCGGCCCAGCCCAAGTCTTTGTCGGCTGCGCCTTACTTTTCTCCAGCGGCTCCGAGGGCCCCCGGTCCGCGTCCAGAGCCCAGGTCTGCGGCTGGCCTCAATTTGCGTGGGTTCGAGGTTGGAGAGGGGACATCCACGGCCCTTGAGCTGTCACATCAGAAGACCTAACGCATGCCCAGTGCCAGGCCGCCCCCTCCCCCCTGCCCTGGATTCAGCCTGCTCCGACTTGGCTCCCTCCCCGGGGTTGTCCTCTACGTGCAGACAGGGATGTGTGCACACCTGATTCTCCTCTTTTAGCACAAGCACATTGAGCACGTGGCCCCGGCAGAACCTTCTCCGCAGGCCGAGTCCCCTGTGTCTTCCCCGGGTAGCCTTCCTTTTTTTTTTTTTTAAGATTTTATTTATTTATTTGACAGAGAGAGATCACAAGTAGGCAGAGAGGCAGGCAAAGAGAGAGGAGGAAGCCGGCTCCCTGCCGAGCAGGGAGCCCGATGTGGGGCTCGATCCCAGGACCCTGAGATCATGACCTGAGCCGAAGGCAGAGGCTTAACCCACTGAGCCACCCAGGCGCCCAACGAGTAGCCTTCCTTGAGCGCAGCTGGCCATGTGTATGTGCAGGCCGCTGTCGGAAATCAGTCGGCCAGCTGATCGTGGGTCCTCCGTCTCGTCTGAGCTTCTGTCCTGAGTCCAGTTTGTGTCCAGACCGTGTCCTGTCTCCCTGCCCAGGTAGAACACGTGTCACTGACAGCCTCCCGCGCAGTCCCTGGCCCTCATGGGGCCGGCAGAGCCTTGAGCGCCTTCTGAGCCCGCAGCCGCCGGCCCCGCGGCGTCTGTGACGCTTGGACTTGAAGAGCTTCCGGGGCGGCTGGTGGCGCTGTGCACAGAGTGGCCGACGCCTCAGCTCGTGATCTCAGGGTCATGAGGTTGAGTCCCGTGTCGGGACTTTGCCTCCCCTCCCCCCCCAAAAAAGTTTAATAAAATAAAAATTAAAAAATTAGTAAAGCGCCTCATTAAGAGAGTGTGGTCGCCTCGCTCCATGCTTTCCGAGCCTGGCGGCGGGTGCTCCTTCGCGACTGGGGGCATCTCGGGCTCGGCGGGCCGAGGTGGGCGGGCCGAGGTGGGCGTCAGGTCATGAGAGGCGGCAGTAGTGGGCCTTGTAGAAATTGAGGACTCTTGTTTCGGGGAGACCTTCCTCGAGTGAGCCTGCGTGCCCATCTACTCAAGTCCCCCTCCCCCGTCAACCCGGAAGGGAGGAGAAGGTCCCGGGTCCAGGCCCCTGGAGAGGCCGAGGGGCCGCGGCCGGCAGGCGAACCTGTGTCTTCACCCCGCCTGCAGTGGCTGGAGCTGCACCTACACCAGGAGATCCCTACGTCCTTGCTCATCCTGTCCCGGGCCATGTACCTCCCCGACACCCTCTCGCCCGCCGACCAGCTCAAGTCCACGCTGCAGACGCTCCCGGAGATCGTGGTACGTGTGCCCGGGGACCGCGTCGGCCCCCGTCCTGGAAGGGGCCCCTGGTGCTTCTGGGGTGCCCCCACCCCCCCCCGGCTCATCGGTTCTGGTATTGAGGGCTCCTGTGACAGCCGCAGACGGGGCTCCCGAGCGGGACCCCAGATGCAGGCGTCTCGGGGTGCCATGAGGGCCTCTCCGGCCGCAGGCCCCCGCCTCACAGGTCCTCCCCTGTGCAGGCGAAGGAAGCCCAGGTGAAGGCGGCCGAAGTGGAGGGCGAGCAGGTGGACAACAAGGCGAGGCTGGAGGCCACGCTGCAGGAGGAGGCGGCCATCCAGCAGGAGCGCCGGGACAAGGAGCTGCAGAGGCTGTCCGACACAGCGGTAAGCAGCCGGCGGGTCCCTGCGCCTGCCTGGTGGAGCGGGAGCCCCGCGGGGCGCTGGCACAGGCTCTGGGCCGTGTGCTCCAGCTTTTCTAGAAACTGCTTGTGGAGCCACATCTAGAGGCTCCCTGCGGTCTGTCTCCTGTTTTCTGCCCAGAACGCCCAGGGGACAGGATTGCCTGGCTCTTCCGTGGTCCGGGAGCCAGCGCCCCAGCGTGGCCGGCTCCGCCGACGGGCAGAGGAGCAGCGCGGTGCCCACGTTCTCTTTGGGGCCCCCCCGGCCCGGGCGGGGGGGTGTTTGCCCTGGAGGTCACGGACGGCTTCGTGCAGTTGTCAGGGAAGGACTGAGGATGGAGTTAGATGCTGGTCCTATGTTAGGCGGGCACCTCTGTGGACCTGGGGAGCGCCAGCGCGTAGCCGCGTGACTCGTGGAACATGCACGTCGGAGCCCTACAGGGACGCCTCCGGGAGGTGCACCCTCCCCACGCCGGCTGCCAGGCTTCAAACCACCGGCGCGGGGCCGGCCTGTTGACAACGCACCCTCGCTGTGCCGGCGCCCATGCTCCAGGACGGCGGCTGGGGTCCAGTTCAGTGCTGAGTCGGCAGTGGCCTTGCATTTCAGAAGGAAGTGGAGCCGGAAGTGACGGCAGAGGCTGCCCCTGTGGCCGAGCTGCAGCCCGGAGTGCCCGAGGCGACCCTGCCGTCAGAGGCCCTGAAGGACACGGCTCCTGTCCTGGAAGGTTTGAAGGTAACCGTGCACGCACGCCCGGAAGGCAGGCCGTGTTGGAGCCCAGCAGGAGGGTGAAGAGGGGGCTGGCTTGTGGGGCAGGGGCTCTGTAGGCGCCGTGGCCTGGCTTGGGGTGACAGCAGACGGTCGTGGGGGGCGGAGGGTGAGGCCGCAGCCTGGAGGTGTCCTCGGGAGGCCCGGTGCGCTGCGAGAAGGGCAAGCTGCGCTCTGAGCTCTGGGCCGGAGCGCCTGGAAGGTGGAGGTGCCCGGTGCTTGGCCCCCCGGGCCCTCTGTCCTCCTGGTGGCCGGGCCGCCCAGTGGGGAGGACCGGGAGCTGGTGTGTCCCCGCCGCAGCCTGATGCGCCGGGCACCCTGGCGGGATACTTCCCTCGGGGGCCCTGACTGTCCACGCGGTGGCCCGCTCCCCGCGGGGGGCGCCTTCTGCCTTGAACCGCCGGCTGTCGGGTACGGGAAGCCTCTGTAGATGGAGGGCAGCCTTGGTTTGGCAGCTGGCGTGGGAGAGAGACCGGCGCACGGATTCATGTTGGGGGGGCGGGGGTGGTTCAAGTGAGGTCCCGGCGTGGTCGGAACACGGTGGCCTCCACATTCAGAGGTCAGAGGAGAGACGAGGCTGCGGAGGGACCACTCATGAGGTCTCAGCACATCGACGCTTGGTGGGAGGTTGCGTCCAGGGGAGGGTGGGCCTCGTCGGGGCTGGCGAGGGCTGGGTGGGGGAGACCTGAAGACCGACTCCTAATGGGGCGAGTAGGTCGTCCGTGGCTCGCAGGAACAGTTTGGGGCAGAACTGAAAGAAGCTCCCTGTGGGGTCTCGGGTAGAGCTGCCAGCAGGTGGGGGACCGGTGGCCTCCTCCAGGCCCGTGGGGACGGATGGCCCCACTGCAGCAGGCGGCCAGGAGAGCTCGGGGCAGGTCTGGACTGTTGGTGCGGGAAGGCTCGGGGCGGCCCATGGAAGTGGGTGCGGCAGCCTGAGACACGGTCCTCGGGCTGTGCGTTTGGGTGCAGGATGGTGGGTGGGGCAGGCCTGCGAGGAGAGAGGCTGGGGCCATTCTGGAAATAGGCGTGCTGGTATGGACCCACGGAGGATGCTGGGAGGAAGAGGGTCCCAGGAATCCGGGGCCAAGCTGGGCTCAAAGAGTGACCCAGGGGAGGGTCAGGGTCGTTTTTGAGGGGGTGCGAGGCTGGGACATGGACAGCAGAGCAGAGATGAAGCCCTGCTGGGCCCGTGGAGCGCAGCTCCTGCCGAAGGGGCACCTGTCGTTAAATAGGGCTGAGACGGTTGGCTGCTTCATGGAAACAGAGGCATCCCTTTCTTTTTTTTTTTTTTTTAAAGATTTTATTTATTTGACACAGA
>LNAC01000189.1:5687241-5707008 GCA_002007465.1 Ailurus styani
GGGGCCGGGCGGGGGCGCCGGGCGGTCTCGGAGGGCGTGGGAGCCGGGGCTGGACGCGCGGGGCCCCCCGTCGCACCCCTGGGCCCGGCGGCCGTGCGGAGCGCCCGAGCGCGCACCCCTAGTTGCGCGGCTCACGGTCCCAGCGGCCACCCGGCCTCCCATCAGGGCCTGAGGCCGCCGAGCGCGGGGACACCCGAGGGGGTCGTCCCGGTGGGTGAAGCCTGTCAGGGAGGCTTCCCGGAGAAGGAGCTGCCCAAGCCGAAACCTGAGGCGTGAGCGGCCGGTCCTCAGGTGGACGAGCCCAGCGGCGCCTCGAGGCCCGGGAAGCTGCGTGCAGGGGCTCGGGAGTGAGGGCTCTGCCGCTCGGCCTGGGGCGGACACTAGCGGACTGCACCCCGGAAGCCGGGCCTCGCTGCTGCTGGGGGCTCAGCTGCCCCAGCCGCTCCCAGTCCTCCCGGAGGAGACGAGTGTGGAGACGGGACGTTGGCCAGGCGGCCGAATGGAGAGCAGGGGTTGGGGGCGCAGAGGGGACCCCAACCCCAGGGCTCCGGGGAAGGAGGAGGGTAGCTGGTGGCAGAGCTCGACCTGGCGGAGTGAGGTTCCGGGGCGCTGCTGGGTGGGACAGATGTGAGGTGGACAGGACCCCTCGTGACCACGGCCTCTGTGCCCACCCTAATGAGAAGAGGGCACTTCTTCCACTCACAGGCAAACCCGAGGGCAGCAGAGAGGAGAGGACAGACACTTGCGCAGGGCTCTGCCCTGCCACACCCAAGGGCCTCCAGACCACCTGGCTTCTGGGACTCCGCATGCTCATCAGGAAAATGGGCAGCCTGTGTTTGGAGGATGCCCACCTGGAGACACCCCAGCCTCTGAGGCCAGACTGCAGGAACCCAGAAGGGCCCCACCTCCAGGGGGCCCTCCTGCGACCCCCAGGGCCCCTACCGGACCAGTCGGCATCTGCGAGGCGTGGTGCTCACGTTATCTGCTCTAGTGAAGCCCGCCTGCCCTGTGCTGGCCCCGGACCCTCTGTCTGCACCCCCCCCCCAGTGCACAGCCCCGGGCCGCCCCCACCTAGGTCCCCTCCCGGGAAACCGCCCCGGGGCTCACAGCGGCATATACGGCTCTAATCTATTAGCCAGTTCCTTAATTAATCTGCTACTTTAAAAGAAGATTTATTTATTTTATATGTGTATATACTAGAGAGAGAGTGCTCCTGAGTGGGAGGAGGGGCAGAGGGAGAGAGAATCTCTAGCAGGCTCCCCTCTGAGCGTGGAGCCCAAAGCGGGGCTCGATCTCACGACCCTGAGACCGTGACCGGAACCGAAACCAAGCGTCGGACGCTCCAGCGACTGAGGCCCCCAGGCGCCCCTGACAGGTCACTTACCGAGTCAGTCACTTACGCACAAGGATGGGTGTGGGGGGTTGGCTCCCCGGACACTCTCCATCTGTGTGGCTGGATTGGTTTGTCCTCCAGGTTCCCTGGTGGACAGAGCTGGCAGGGGGCTCAGGACTGGGGCAGAGGGCAGGGACCGGTCGCTGGCACCTGGCGGATGGCCGCTCCGGGGACCCTTCTGAGGCCCAGGAAAGGCTCTGGCTTGTCCCCGGCAGGTCCTCTCCCCGGGTGGTACCCGCAGTTCCCCTGTGGGTCCCTGAGGTAAGCGTCCTGTGCCCCTTGGTCTCTGAGCGGTGGGCCTCCAGCCACCCCCGTGAGTAGCTTTTCTGCTTTTTGCCGCTTGGCACCATCTCCGTGGCCGAAGTGCCCACGGGGATCGTGCGTCTGTGTAGTGGTCTCTACGCGCTTCTGTCTGTCCCAACGAGCCTGACCCCGCACAGCATCGGGGACCCCTGCTTGTCCCGCTCCTGGGTGGCTTTGGCCACCGGGCCGCACTCGTGCGAGGTGAGGCTGCGGGGGGGATGGGCCGGTGCACCCGGGGCCTGCGGGAGGGAGAGCGCCCCCTGCGGCAGCGCCGGCCTCGGTGCTAGGTGCTCTTCCTTTCCTAGGGCCGCTGGAACAAATGACCGCACTCAGGGTGGATGAAAGGCACTCTCTCTCAGTCCTGGAGGCCAGAAGTCAGAAATCAAGGTGCGGGCAGGGCCCTGCTTCCCCTGAGGCTCGGGAAGGGGGGGGTCCTTCCTGCCCTGAGGCTCTGGGTGCTCCTGGGCTGGTGGCCGGGTCCCTGCTACCTGCTCTGCGCCCCAGGTCACGTGGCCCCTTCCTCTTTCCACCCTCTTCCTTCCTCATAGGAGCACTTACCATCGGATGTAGGGCCCACCCAGATCATCCAAGATCGTCCCAGGAGCTTAATTTAATGACGCCACAAAGAATGAGGTCACGTTCCTGGTCTCCTGGGGTCGGCGTGTGGACCTGGGTCTCATCCCGCCGTCTGCTCGGCTTGTGTTCGCCGGTTCCTCCCGGGGCACGGCCTGAAGGGCTCCCTCCACCGGCCTCTCCCGATCGTCCGGTGGCCTTCAGGTCAGAGAACAGGAGGTCCTTGTGGCTCTCGGCAGATTCTGCCAAACTGCTTCCAAAGGGCCCCAGCATGGCCTGCTGCCAGCGCCCGGGGGTCGTCCAGGGCACCCACCCTCGCCGCAGGGAGGGCACTGCTTGAAGGCCTTTTTATCATCACTGGAAAAATAATTGTATCGTTCACAACTGTTTCCAAGTCAGCGTTTCGCAGGGCCTCACCTGGACATCGGGCCTGTACTCACGGTGCCGCCTGGGCCACGTTTCCCAGCATCTCGGCGACGCTTTCTAAAAACGAGCCGTGGGCGCCTGGGTGGCTCAGTGGGTTAAAGCCTCTGCTTTCGGCTCAGGTCATGATCTCAGCGTCCTGGGATCGAGGCCCGCATCGGGCTCTCTGCTCAGCAGGGAGCCTGCTTCCTCCTCTCCCTGTCTCTCTGCCTGCCTCTCTGCCTACTTGTAATCTCTCTCTCTGTGTCAAATAAATAAATAAAATCTTTAAAAAAAAATAAAATAAAAAAATAAAAATAAAAACGAGCCGTGAGTCGCCGCTGTGTCACCACGGCTCTCGTACTGGGGCATTTCCCCGGGGACTCTTTGTGGGCCTCCTGGATCCCGTGAGGGAGGCCCCCTTGGAGCACCTCAGGCCGGGGAGCTGGCGCAGGGGGCGTGCAGAGCCTGCAGAGGGTCAGTGGAGGGGTGCAGGAGTCCTGGGGAGACCCCACTCCCTCCAGGCTTTCTGCCTCCCTGCCGACTCCCCCGCACGGCCACCCTCCTCCCAAGGCCCACACCCATGGGGTCCCCCGGAGAGGCGAGTGTAGGAGGCCTCGGGCTGGAGTCGGGCGCTGGTGGGCAGCCTGACCCAGCGCAGCCTGGTCCGTGACTCAGAGCCGGGCGGCCCGGCTTGCTGGGGTCTGTGCGGGTGCAAGCGGGGAGGGATGCTGTGGGAGGGGGCCTGGCTGCCCAGTGCCCTGGGGGTGGGGATCAGGGCAGGCTGTCAGTCGCAGGCCCCCAGTCACTCCTCCTCACCTGCCCCTGCCTAGTGCGGACTCGAATCCACATCCTACCTGCTGCCCTCTGGTCTCCCGGCGGGCCGTGGCTCCCGCGGCACCCCCTCAGTGCCCATCGAGGCCGGCGCTGGAAGCCAGGCGTGGAGAGCCCCCGGTCAGAGCCCCCCACTCGGCGACCCCTGGAACGAAGTGCCTGGCTCAGAGATACAGCTGTTGCTGGAAAATTCCGTCTGTGCTGCCACCGGGCTGAGTGCTTCAGTGGGGGAAACTGAAGCCCCAAGGGAGCTACACGTCTTGGCCTGGTTCGCCTTTTCTGGGAGACCCTGAGGACCGCCCGGGAGCTCTCCATCTCCCAACACACATCTCTACCTTCTCAGAAACCACGGCTACGAGCCTGCCTGCCGACAGGGCGCCCGTGGGGTGGGCCCCAGGGACCAGGGGGCCACCACGGGACAGAGCGGGAGGTGCCTCTTCGTAGTCGAGCTGGGCTGAGCTGACTTCCTTCCCCCGAAGAAAGGAGAACAGATCTGAGAGAGGCCAGAGCTGCTATGGATCATGGGTAATCTCTACCTTTTAAATTTGTACTAAGGAAATTGGAGGAGAATTAAAATAAAAAGCACAATTGATTTGCCTGTTATAACAGAAATGGAATTCTTTTTTTTTTTTTTTAAAGATTTTATTTATTCATTTGACACAGAGAGAGAGATTACAAGTAGGCAGAGAGGCAGGCAGAGAGAGAGGAGAGAGGAGGAAGCAGGCTCCCTGCTGAGCAGAGAGCCCGATGTGGGCCTCGATCCCAGGACCCTGGGATCATGACCTGAGCCGAAGGCAGCGGCTTTAACCCACTGAGCCACCCAGGCGCCCAGAAATGGAATTCTAAAGAACATGGAGAAGAGAAAGTATTCCAAAATCTGTCGGCCAAAACTAGTGACTGTACAAGATCCTTAATTTGAGCTCTGAGCTCCCTGGCAGGCTGAGCAAAGAGGGCAATGCCCACGATCATGCCCCGTGGGGAGGTGGTCTTCTGGGATGTGCTGTAACAGCCCCTGCCCAGACATTCCGGCCTCTTTCCCCCTTGGTTCGCTCCAACCACCAGCCCTCAAATCCTGACTTCAGGTTTGGAAAGTGTGGTTGCTCCCAGATGAGCAAGGAAAGGAGACCAGGGCTGTCTGTAGTTGAGGAAAGTGGTGGCAGGGAGCTGGAGAGGGGGTGAGGAAAGCTCAACCCTGTGCTGGGCTCCAACCAGGCTGGGGTGAGGGGCCCCCAGCTCCCCACACGGAGCTTGGCATAGAAGGCTGCTCCGAGGTGCAGGTGGGGCCGAAGGGAGCTGGTGTGGGCAGGGAGCTCAGCTGGGCTGGGGAGGGAGGGTAGCGCAGCCGAGAGAAGTGGCCGGACCTGGCCCGGGAGGGGTTAAGGCCTCCCTAGCTCCTGGGGCTGCCGGGGGCCAGGCCGGTAGCCGCTGAGCAGCTCAGAAATCTATTTTTCTAAGCACTTGGCATTTGCCTGAAACCTCAAGTGTATTTTCCCTAAGTTTTATTTTTTCTTTGACCCCAAACTCTGGTAAATTTAAGGGAAATTTAATTATGGTGTTTTGGGTCCATTTACACTTAAACCTTCTCAGCATTTTTTCCAAGACCCTTTTGGAGTTCAGCACGTCTTGGGAGCCTTCTAAATGAGCGTTTTTATTATTATTATTTTTTGAAAAGTCTTCACTCCCCCCACCCTCCCCAGCTTTCCTGCCAAGAATAAACAAGCCCGCTCCGCAGGCTCCCGCTGAATTAGGAATCCAGGCCTCAGGGGCTGCTGGGCCAACCCCACGTCACACCCTCCTCCCTCCTGGGCCACCTCCACCCTCCTTGATGGAATGCCCCTTCCTCTGGGTCCTGTTGGCCCTTCCTGGCGAGTGTCACCCGCTCTAGGAAGCCCCTTCGAGCTCTCTGCCCTGAGCCAAAGCCCTCCGCGGGGCCTCAGTCCCTGGCCCTTTGCTCCTGCTGGGCCCTGCACAGGTCACCCATGCGCAGACCTCAGCCGTGCTTCCAGCCAGAGCCGGCGAGCTGAGAGTGGCCGGCTGGGGAGGATTCCACCGCTGCCAGCTGGAGGCTGTAGACACTGGTCAGCCCAGGCTGGGGCCGGGGACCCCTGGAACTCACACTGGGGTGACCTGCATCCTGTGGGACTGGGAATGGGAGGACTCACGTGGGTGGTGGTGGTGGCTCCTGACGAAAAAGCTCACACCAGCTCCATCATCAGCCCTCTTTGACAGGTGGGGAAACTGAGGCACAGAAGCTCAGGTGGCATGGGCTGCCCCTGCCCTGGGGCGATGTCCACCCAGCGGGGGAAGGGCGGGCATCCTCAGCGCATTCAGGGAGCCCACAGCGCAGGCTAGACCCCCAGCCTCCGGCGAGCGCCAGCAGCGGGAGGGCCGCCCCCGCCCCCCCCCAGGCCCTGCCCCCGGATGCTGGCACGCGGGGCGGCAGGGAGCTAATTGGAGGAGGCAGCTGTTTGCAGAGTGAACTTGCCCTGGGCAGAGGCTGCTGTCTCACCAAGCAGCGGCTGTCGGGAGCCCTTTGCTCCTCGCACACCCCAGCCGGACTCGGGGGCCCACCGTGAGCCACCATCCACGCCCCCGCCCCTGCCCCACGGGCCAGGCCCTCTGCCCAAGAGAAAGGGGGGGCACGGCCCCCGACCCAGGCTTCCCCGTGGCCCGTTCAGAGCCCCGGCTGGCCCGACGCTGGGGCCCTGGGGCTGAAGGTCAGAGCCGGGGTCTGAGGCGGAGTCCTAGGACCCCCGCCCTGTGGCCGCCCAGTTCTGCGGGCTCCACCCCGGCTCCATCTCCCACCTGCGAAGGGGCTCTGAGGGCACCTGGGGGGAGGCTGGTGGGAGGAAGGAGGCAGCTCTGGGAAAGTGCTCAGACAGGCCTGGGGAGGAAGGCGGCCGGTGGGGGTCCTGGGCTTCCTGGAGAAGGCGGCCTGGCTCTGGGGATTCGGGCGGAAAGGCTGGCTGCCCTCTGCCGCCCCAGGGCCCTGTGGCCGCACACCCCCACCCTCTGCAGCCCCGGGGAAGGAGGGGTGGGGAGTGGCTCGCCACTCCGGGGCTTCTCCCCACGCCCGGCTGCTGGGCCTTGAAGGAGAGAGGTTCACATGGGGTCTGCCAGCCTCCGCAGGATGACGGCTGAGTCCTGCTCTGGTCCTATCCTCCCAGGAGATCGGGGCTTCTGTGGCCCCCCGGCCCCGAGCGTCTGGAAACTCTGCCCCTGGGGAAGCCCGGGGCGGGAGCGAGGGCCCGTCCTGCAGCCCCAGCCCAGGCTGGGCACATGCTGAGCACAGGCAGGAGGACTGTCTGTTGAAGCTGAAGAGTTGCCCTACGCAGTCAGCAGCGCGCCATTTCACAGATGGGGAAACCGAGGCACGGCGTCGCAAAGCACCTCATGAGGGCCTATCTCAGTAACCGTGTGCTCAGGGCACTGCCACGCGGGGGAGACCTAGGGTACGGGCGCCTCCGGGGCGCTCTCAGAGACGGGGTGCCCTCACCACACAGCTCCCGGCCTCAGTCTGCACCTCTGCCTAACGGGCCGGCCCCCCACGTGGGGCCTGATGACAGCCAGTCCCCGGCCTGCCTCCAGCCTGAGGGCCACCTCTGCCCATGCTCGCCCACTCCTCCTCGTCCTGGGAGGCCCTGGCGCTGGGCAGGGCTTGCGGCCCCTAATAGAGATGTCTTTGCAGGGCCTCCCGAGGCCTCCTGCCCCTGCCACGCCTGCCTGCCTTCCCCATGGCCCGAGGCTTCTGACAACTTTATTGTCCAGCTGGTCTGCCCGGCGGGCCGGGGGCGTGGTTGGGATAGCCCCCCGGGCCTGGGGCACGCTGACCGCCGCCCAGGCAGAGGGCGAGGTGAGGGTGCCTGGGCGGCGGGCGACCGTCCCACATGGAGCTGTGTCCACACCTGTGCCCACGCAGGAATCGAACTCAGGTCAGACAGGGCTGCTCAAGGGGCCACGGCCAGGGAGGGGCTTCACGGGGCCCCCAGGCTTGAGGTGAAGGCCGTGGGGGTCTCTCAGGGAGGTGGGAGAGGGGTCTGCTGCCAGGCCCGCGGTGCCAGGGAGGCCTGGAGAGGGCTAGATGCAGCCCTGCTGGGGGAGCAGGGGGAGGGCACCCTGAGCTCCCCTCCCTGCCCCCAGGCCTGCTTCGTGGGGCGCCCCCCCGCCCCCCCACCTTCGGGGCTCAGTGGGCGGGGGCAGCCAGCCGGGGCGGGGGGCCGCTGGGGCTGGAGCCTGTGGCTCCCAGGCCAGGTTATCTGAGGACGGGGGTCTGTGCTGCCTCAGTGAGGATCAAAGGGGCTTATCAGGCCAGGGCCCCTTCCCACGGCCGCCCTCCTCCCTTACCTCCCCGCAGCCCTGGCCCCTGGCAGCGCCGCTGTGGCCTTCCTGCCCATCCCGACCCTCCCTCTCGCCCCTCCTCCGGGACATCTCCCAAGGCCTGCCCAGCCCCTGTGGCTCCGTGGGCTTAGCCCCAAATCCGTGGCCTCCCAGGACTCTGGTCTGCAGCTAGGCCCCGGCTGACTTCAGGAAGGGGCAGCAGGGAAGCCCTCCGCCAGGTCAGGGGCTTGGTCTCTGGACGTGCTGGGTCATCCTGGGGAAGAAGGGGAGGGGCAGGACATCGGGGCCCTGGAAGCAGCCTGGCTCCTGGGAGGCTGCCCCCCCCCACCGGCAGGCAGGGCCTGGCACCCTCGTGGGGGCCCAGGGGACCCGCCTCTGAGACCAGCCAGTGCCTGCACACGCGTGTGTCCCCCGGGAGCAGCCTTGCCTCGGCCCCGAGCGTGCCGAGCTACTTGGCTGCCCCCGGGAGGGTGCCACGGGCCCAGGCGCCCACGCTGCTGAGGAGTCCTCCGGGCCTGCACTGCCGTGCCGCCTGCTGGGCTGGGCCTGGAAAACTGGGTCAGAGCAAGGCTGGGCAGGCTCCCCACACCCGCCCCAGCTCGCACCCTGTGAAGGCAGGGGCTTCAGATCCCAGCACTCCCTGGGCGCAGGCCAAGCCTGCGTGTGCGCGTTTTCACGTGTGCATGCCGGGGGGGGGGNCGAGCAGGGGCGGAGGCTTCGGCGGGTGGCCTCCACTCAGGGCTCCGCTGGCCCCCACGGTGGGTCCCCAGGGGACCTGACTTGGCGGAGGGAAACCTTGGGCCAGGGTGGACTCCAGGCTCGTCCGAGCCCCCGCTAGCCCACAAAAGCTAGGTCCCCTGGGGATCCCGGCCCACCCTGGCCAGCCAGGAAAGGGCTCCCTCTCCCAGCCCCTTGGGTCTTGCGGGTGAAGGAGATGACTGAGCTCCACTGGACAGATGAGGAATCTGGTTTGGTTCAGACAGGTTGGCCACCTGCCTCGGGCCACACAGCAGATCTAGACCCGCCACTCCTCCTCGACAGGGCTCTGGCCCCGCCTGTCTGGGGCCTGGCCCGCTTTCTGTCTGCCCTTGCTGCCCTCCCAGTCGCCCTACCCCGACTGGCACTGACCGTGTCCCCTCCTCCCCTTCATGGCTTCTGAGAAGCTTCCAGGGGTTCCGTCACGGGCGTCATTAGCACGTGAGGTTTCTCCTACTGGTGGTGGGACCTGCGGGCCCAGCCCACAGAGGGTGGGGGTACAGAGGAGGAAGGGCGGTGGCGGTCCCTCCCCCACGGCCACCAGGCCCCTGCTCCGTTCCCGGCCCAGCCCTGGGCTGCTTTCTGCCTTCGCGGTCAAGAGTGGCAGGGGACAGGGCTCTCGCGGGAGCCGACGACAGGGGCCCAGCGCACGCGGGGCTGGGGGTCAGGCCCCCTCGCTGCGCCCACCTGCTGGGCTCGGGGAAGCCGCCCTCTGAGCCCGAGCCGGGCGAGGCTGCACCGTTGCTGTGTTCCCAGTCCCCGGCCGGCGCAGGCACACACACGCGGCGCCACGGCACGGGCTCCTCGTAAAGAGCTCACGGGGTTCCGGGCCCGCGCTGCCAGGAGCTCACAGAACTGGTAGCACCAGAAATCCGGCTGGTTGGGCAGGTGGAGACTCGATGGGGGCCGGCCCGCTCCCCGGAGGCCTCCGCGCTCAGGCTCTCCCCAGCCCGCCCGGCCCTCCACCCTGGAGATGCCCCTTTCCCGTGACCCCTCTGGAGGGGCCCGTGCCCTCGGGGCTGCTCACAGCCTCCACCCGGACCGCACCCTCCACCCTCCCCGGCCAGGGGGGCCAGCCCCGGAGGCACTGGGCGCGGGGTCCCAGCTCAGCCGGGACGGACTGCGTGGTCTCGGGCACGGTCGTAAGACGGGGACACTAGGCCTCTCGGCGGAGGAGGTGACTGGAGCCCGGGTCTGTGTCGGACTGGCTGCGACGAGCCGGGCCGGCCCAGCCCCGCCCCGCGGCCCGGACCCTGCAGCCCAGTGCTCCCTGCTGGAGGAGTCCGCCCCTGAAGTCCCACTCGACCCGCCGGCCACACTGAGACCCTGCGGGGGCGGCCCCTGGGCCCTCAGCCCCGGGGGGACTCACCCGCCGCCCAGCCTCGCCGACGCACAGCCCCGGGCCCGCGAGACGAAGGGCGGGGCTCCCCGGGGCGGGGTCTTGAGGTCTCGGGGTGCTCGAGCTGGGGGTGACCCCTGTGGCGCACCCCTCCCGGCCTGGCCTGCCGCAAGGTGCACATCTGGTCAAGCCCGGCCCCTCCTCCCACTGCGGCCCCACTACCGCCGGCCCAGGCACCGGCGGAGCCCCTGAGCCCCGGCCCCAGCCCACGTTCATGGAGGCGCCGGGGCCAATGTAGGGGGTTTCGCGGTGGGATCAGGAGGACTCTGTCCCCTGGGGTCAAGACCTGTGTCCCCAGAAAAGGCCTCCCGCTGCCCAGCCCGGGAACAGCTGCGCGAGGCTGCGCCAGGGGCTGTCGGCGCGGCAAGCGCGGTCGTGAGGACGGCGGGCTGAGCCCGGGGGAGCACAGGCTGCTCTGTGCTCCCGCAGGACTCCCGGAGGCCCCAGGGTGCGTACCCGCCCGGCCGAGGCACCCCACATCCGGGCCGTGCGCGGCAGCCAGCTGTGGCCAGCGGGGCCGGGCCCTGCCAGCGAGGACACGTCTGCCTGCCAGGTGGGCCGGGTTAGCGGCCCCCTGGGAGCCCAGCGGCCCAGTGACATGGGCCCGAACACAGCCGTCTTTACCAGGGACGCCTGCCGGTCCCCAGGCCCACCGAGCCCCCGGCCAGCTCCCCCAAACCCCTGCCCTCTTGGAGCGTGTAGGCAGGCAGACCCTGGCGAGACCAGTGGGAGGCCAGAGGCTAGGGCTTGCCCATCTTCCCACTCCCCACTCAGGGCGAGACCCTTCACGGAGCCCAGGGCCTGCCCCCTCAACTCTGCCAACATCTCCGACGAGGATGGCTCTGGCTTGAGCCCTTGGACACAGGAAGCTCACCCCACTCAGGACGCCCCTTCCCCCCGGGAGGCAGCTGGGGGCTCGGGTGAGTCCCCCAGTCCTGGACCAGGGAGGTGCAGGTGGGAGAGGCATGTGTTTATGTGGGCGCAGGATGGGACCTGGGCCCTCCCGGGGACCTGAGAACGAGCCTTCCCTGACAACCTGGGCCCCAGCCCACCTCCCAGGGGCCGGTTCGGACGAGGGCCAGGGCTGGAGGTGCAGGAGGGGCTCTGCCGAGGCCCCTGCCCCATCTGGGTCCCGGGGCAGAGATGGAAGGAAGCGCCTCCCTGTCTCTGGGAAGTAGACCTCAGGCACTTCTGCTGTGCGGGTTTGAGCTCTAAGCTACTGGGAAGACATAGCTGTTTCACACTAGATTTCCTTAGGCCGAGAAAACAGACACTCTAGAACCGAGGGACGAATGGTTATTGCTCCATCCTGAGCTCCCTGGAAGCCAGGGCAAAGAGAGAAAGCAGATGGCTCTCCATGTCCTGGAAAGAGCAGCATAGGAGGCCTCAGCTGGGAGGACGGCGTGCTCCTTGGCATTCTGTGGCGCCCAGCCTGCAGCTGGGCCCCGCTGTGGGCCTGGATTTCACTCCAGGCCACAGAGAGCTGAGGGCACCAAGCCAGGTCACGTGGAGCTCAAGGACCCAGCCTAGGCCTGGGCGTAAGGTGGGGCCATGGCTGGGGTGGGACCTCTGGGATGGGCCCAGCCCCGTTGACCCCTGTCTGTTCCCAGGGCCACCAACCTCAGACACCTGCAAGGCAGCTCCAGCCTGACCTTGGGCCCCGCCCCTCGGTCCCGCCCCCTCCTCCCCAGGCTGCCAGGGGTCCTGCCCAAGTCTGCAGGGGACCATACTACCCTCTGCTCAGGAGCCCTGTGGCCCTGGCGCCCCTGGCTGCCTCTCGGCACAGCCGGGGCCTCACAGAACAAGATCTCTGACCACCGCGGTGCTGGCCGGTCCTCTGACAGGGCTCGTCTCTACCTCGGGGCCTTTGCATGAGGCTCCCTCTCCACGGAGCTCTGCCTCTCCCCCTCCCAGCGCCCCACTGTAGCCACTCACGGCTCCTGGGGTGCCGCCTGCTTCGCGAAGCCATCCCTGTCCACTCGTGGCCACGGGCAAGGGCCTCTTACACAGCCTCCTCCCAGGGGACCCAGACGCAGGCCTGGGGGTGCGTCTGGGAGGAGGAGGGAGAACCTGGCGCTGGGAGCTTGGGGACCATGAGGCAGCTGGGCCGACAGCCGAGGCCCAGCCGCCCCCCTGCTCCCGCCCCGCCCGAGCGGGAGAAGATAGGGACCCCCAGGGGACCCTGGGGGGTGATTCTTGGTGCCCCCCCCGGCCAGCTGGCCCAGGGCTTCCCCTCGACAGTGAAGGAGTGAGGGGTCCCCGGCTCTGCAGGGGCAGCGAGGAGCGCCCCGCTCAGGGGGCCCGACAGAGGATGGAGGGGCCGCCGTCGGCCTGGTGTTCTCCGGACAGGGGGGCGGGGGTGGGGGGCAGGCTGGGCCTCGGCCGTCCCCTCTACTCCCCGACACTCTGCTGTGGAGCGGCCCGCATTCAGTCCACCGCTGTCGTCCTAGCCCCGCCGTGGCCCGGCCATTCCAGCGGCACCGGGGTCCTGCCCTCCCGGCCGCAGCCCTGGGAGCCCCCAGTAAGCCGGCCCTCAGCGCCGTGGCACCTCACTTGTCTGGGGCTCCCTGGGCCCCGTCCGGGGGAGGTGGGCTGCCGCACCTGCTTGGGGGGCATCCAGGCCTGGCAGGCCGTCGCCCTGGCCAAGGGCGCCACCCCGGAGCTCTCCCCCCCGGCAAGGTGCAGCCAGCAGGCAGGCGGGTGAGTTCATCCTCCCAAGCAGGATGGAAGGAGGTGTCCTCGTGGGGACACCCGCTGCCTGTGGGCACTGAGCCAGCCCCCCTCCCGCCCCCCAGTTCTGTCCTGGGTGGGGGCCCCGGCAGCCAAGGCCTCGTGCCTCCTGGCCAGCCACTGCCCCGTGGGACTACCCTCCGCGGGCTCAGGTTGCCTGGCACCCTGCCTGCCCCCCTCCCATCCTGGCCCAGACGGGGCCACTGACATGGCCACAGAGGGCCGTGGAGCCCAGGGTCTGTCCAGGTGATCCATTCAGGGGAGGACAGACACCAGTGTGCGCCGCGGCGCCTAGCCGCTGGCCTGTGGCTGGCTTCGTGGGCAGAGGAGAAACCCAAGGAGAGGTCAAGCTCTTGGGCCGTGTTCTGCCTCATGGCCCCGGTAGAGCAGGGCGCACCTGCAACCATCTGGCCTTCATCCCTCCAGCGGGGCTGCCGCGAAGGCACGGTGCCGTCTGGGGCGCGGGGGAACCATCCTGGCCATGCTTGAGGGCATTAAAACCCCGATTGCTCCGCCCCTGCGGAGCCCCCGTAGGCCAGGCATGGGGACAGTCGGGGTCCTGCCTCTGTGGGGTTGACCGTGTGGACGGTGAAGAACGCACAGGGGGAGAAGGTAAGGCTGGACCAGAGCAGGTGACAGGGTGGGGGCCACGGGGCAGTGTGAGGGAGGTGGAGAGCAGGGCTGGCCAAGGGGAGGGAGAGGTCAGTCGGCCCAGCCGTCGGGGGAGCGAGGCCTTCAGTTCCTGCGGGCGCTGGGTAGCGCCAAGGGCCATAGGCAGGAGCCGGACACGATCCGATTACAATGTGGCTGCGGCAGGAGGGGCGAGTGGACAGAGGCCGTGTGGTCAGCTGGTCCGTTGAGAGGACCCAGGCCCGCCTGTGCCTGCGCTGGGCCCAGGAAGGCCTGGACAGGGTCCCCCTGGCAGCTGCCATTGGGAACACTGGGGGGCGGGTGGGACAGAGGAGGGGGGCTCCTGAGCGGAGGGGAGATGACGGCTCAATCCCGCCCGTCACCGCTCAATGGGCCCTTGTCCCTGGCCATTGAGTGCTGCATTCCCGGCCCCCTGGCGACGGCCTGGCCATGGCCATCTCCGGGGAGGCAGGAATGTGGCGGGCGGGGCTCGGGCTGGGGGGGGGGGGNGTTGTCCCTGGAATAGCCAGGAGTCAGCACTGCCCTGGGGGCTGGACCAGGCCTGGACCGGAGCAGCGGCCAGTCAAGCGGGCCAGCCCCTTCTCTCCAGTAGGCAATTCCCCCAGCCCCTTCCTCCAGGCAGCCCTCCCGGATCCTTCCATTCCTCTTTACTTGTCTGCGGGTGCCTCCAGAGGACGCTAGAGCAGGGGCTTCCCTGGCCTCTGCGCGCTCCTCAGGCCTCGGCTGGAGGGCGCACAGGGCCCTCGGGCGGGGGGCCTGACCTGGGCAGAGGGAGTTCCCAGAGCTGGGGGGGTCTCGGGATCAGGGGACCCTGGAAAGCAGCACGTGGGGACCCCAGACCCTGCCTGCCTTTCAAGGAGCTCAGATCGGCCACGAGGCTGAGAGTTGACTGTGGGTCCCCGCTGGGACCTCAGGGAGGTACACAGTGAGGTGGGGCCTGGCTTCGCAGGGGCGCGGGGGACCCCATGCAGGCCTGCCGCTTCCCATCACCAGGCTTGGGGCCTCTGATCCCGTCCCCCCCGAGGGCCCATGATGTGCCGTGGGACAAACCAAACGCCCGACCGAGCCAGCCCTGAGCCTTCACGGGACCGTCCGTGCGACACTTTTGAGTCCTGGGCCCATCGCCCTGAACCCTCCCCAGTGCCGCTCAAGGCCCCAGGCTGCGCAGTTCCGTCCCCTGGTCCCCCGGCCAGCCCCTCTGGCCCTAGCCTGTGTGCCCTCCGAGGCCAGGACAGCGGACGGGGGTGCCAGTCTGCCCCCTCCCCAGCCCGGCCCCTTCCCACCACCTCTTCCTCTCCGAGACTTCATTCATGTATTTATTTGCTGAACCTCTGACGTCCCTGAAAGAGGCCTTTGTCCGCACAGACAATCAGTGTGGCACAAATGGAAATGGACTTGTGTTTGAGGAAAGTCTAGTGTGTGTGTCTGCAGGGGTGGGGGCTGCGGTCCAGCCGGAGGTGGGGGGGCGGCCAGCCGGGGGACCCTGAGCGTTTTCTCCCCAGGCCACAGACACCCCCGGGCAAGGGATACAGACCCAGATCGCCAGCCCCAGAAGCCCCGCGGGGAGTGAAGGGGAGCAAAATCTTAGCTCCCGTGGCCAGCAGCTTCCTCACAGTGGCAGAGCCGGGGGTGGGGAGAGGGGCACCGAGAAAACCGCCTGAGGCCACAGGACCCTGATGTGCAGGGAACAGTGCCCCAGGCCCTGGGAACAGCCCCAGCGGGACCCCTGAGGCTGGGCCCTGCTGGCAAGTCTGAGGGTGTGGAGGGGCCGCGGGGGGCAGAGGCCGGCCAGGGGGTTGCCGCGAAGCCTTAATAAGGTGAGCCGTGGGGACCCGGCCAAGGGGTCGCAGGACAGTTTCCCACAGGCTGGGAGGGAGGATGGGGAGGGCAGGTCCCAGCGGGAGGGGGCGAGGCACTGGGGAGGGCGAGAGGAGTCAAGTCTGGTAGGTCCCGCAGATGCTCCATGGGCGGCTCCCCCCAAGCTGACCCGGAGGAGGGCAGGGTCAGAGGGCGAAGGATTCAGGGTTAGGCTGCTGACCCGCAAGGGCAGGACACTCTTCCCCATCCCTGCCCTGTGCTGCTTGCACGTGGCGGGGGTGGGGGTGGCTGGCGATCCTGGAGGATGGTGGAGGCAGTGTTCTTCCTGGAGGGCTTCCTGGTGGAGGTGTTTGTGGCTGGAGGGAGATATGGGCAGAGAAGCGCTGTCCTAGGCCGGAGCAGGCGCCTGTTCCCTCCCGGGCTTGGCCTGGGCCCTCAGCGAGCCCCCTGCCCCGGCACCCACCTCCGACCACACACGGCTCACTCACGGGCAGGAGAGGCCGAGAGTCAGCAGGCACCGGAGTGTGCGGGCCACCGTGCTGGCCCGGGCTGTCTGTCTGGCGGCCGCTTGTCCGTCTTGCCCACTTGAGGTTGGCCACACTCATCCGGTTGAGGTGGTGGGACCCCCGGCGGCAGCTCGGACCACGGGGACTGCTGTCTCTGAAGTGGGTAGGCCGCGCACAGGGTCCCCGGGTCCCCGTGGAGGGGGCCCCCTGGCAAGGGCGCTGACGGCCCGAGGAGTGTGCACAGCGCAGGACCCAGGCCCCCGCGGCTGGCTGGGTGGTGGCCAGGAGCCTGCAGGGAAGTCCCAAATGCTAGCTCCCTCCGGGGACATCCTCGCCGCGGCCCTCCGGGGCTGAGCTCTGGGGCTGCGGGTGCCTCCCTCGGCCCCCCAGGGAGTCCCCGGACCTGAGCACTCGGTAGTCTGTCCTCCCGGGAAGCGCTGCGGCCTCGACAGTGTTGACTCGGGGTGGAGCGGGCGGGCGGTGTTGGCCACGGTGACTCCCGGCCGGGCCCCTGCTCGCCCGTCTCCGTTCTCAAGCCGCAGAGGCCAGGGTGGAAGGGGGCCATCATCCCTCAGGAGCCCCTGGGGTCCTGCCGTGGGCCTTCCTCTGGCGAGCCCCCACCACTCCACCCGACAGCCCCGGCCACAGCCCCAGCGCCTCCTCGGCCGTGGCCCAGCACGTGCCTTGCTGAGAGCAGAGCCGCGTGGCGGGGCGTGCTCGGCCTGGCAGCTGGGGACGGCGTCCGTGACAGGTGAGGTCCTGGAGGGCGTCGCAGCTGGACTGTGGGTCCCACACGGCCTCTTTTCCAGCCTTATTCTGGGGCCCGGCTGCTGCCAGGGCCTGGAAATGACTGACAAGAGCCAATGGGACCCGCAGCCCAGACTCAATGACCCTGGGAGACGCCCTGGGCCCAAGGGGGCAGGTCTGGGAAAGCCGGCGGGGTCCGGGAGTGGCCTTCGGTCAGCCCAGGGATGGTGTCCAGAAAGCGCCCACTGTGTGTGGTCGGCTAAGGGGGTAGAAGCCTAGCAGGTGCATGAACAGCCCAAGTCTTGCAGGCACATCCCCCAGATGTGGGGACGAAGAGGCATCAAAGGACAGTCTCCCCCAACAGAAGCCCTCGCTGGCAAGACCCCAGGGAGAGGCCCGCCCTGGCCCACGGCCGCAGGGCGGGGGGAGGCGGCGGAGGAGGCCGGGCACCGAGGCTGGCCCTGCGGAGCCGTGGAGGCACCGGCGAGCTGGCAGGACCTGGTGGCCAGTGGGAGGGCTGCGGACGCAGCGTGAACAGAAAGCTGTTCTGGAGGTCGCGCAGAGAGCTGCAGGCTGCCCGGCCCGGGGGTGGGGGGCTGTGCTTAGGGCTGGAGAACAGGCTGAGCGACCCCCGGTGGGGGGGGGTTAAGGCCCCAGAAACATGAGTCCCTCCCATGTCTCCCTGGTCCCCTTCCTAGGGCCCAGCACCCCACGGCCCACATCAGCTCTGGGGGCTCAGAGCAGATGGGCCCCCCGGGCAGGTTCACAGCCCTCTACACACTGTGGAACCCCAGGAGGAGCTCCCTCCCTGGGAGCCCCCTCCCCAGCAGCGAGGGCTCCGAGGGGCAGGGCCCCGAGTCAGGGGCTGCCCAGAGCAGGCCCCGCAGGCCGCGGGCTGAGAAAGGAGGATGTGTGTGCTCAGGGAGGAAGCCCAATGGGTGGGCGACGTGGCGCACAGAAGCCTGGAGGCCCCAGGGGGAGCCCCGGGGGGGAGAGGCCCCCCGTCCTGTCGTGGTCACCACCTGGGGACCGCGCGGGCCCAGAGTGACCGAGGGAGGGTGGCGTGAGAGCGGTAAGCCCACACCGGTGTGCACCACCGTTCCCGGCCCCCGTCCTGACCCAGATCTCGTGGCCACCTGAGCAGGAAGGGAGTTGGGATGTGAGATTAAGCCTCCCCCAGCATGGGTCCTGAGAGACCAAGGGCTCCTCCTGTCCCGTTGTTCTGCGTCCTGCCCCCCGCCGCCCGCCCGGCTCCCCCGCCCTGGAACCCACCTTATCTGGGGCTGATCGATCCGGGAGGGGCTGGGACGAGGGTCCCGCGAGTCTCTGTCTCAGGGGAAGGCTGCCAGGTTCACCGAGGCTGGGGCGGGGGGCGGCTTGGATTTCCAGCTGGCCCCTGCCCAGGCGCCGACACCGCTCTGGGTGCGACGGGCTCCTTGCGCTGCTGTCACAGATAGCACCTGCGGCGCTCACCGGCTGTCCCGGGGACAAGGGCTGGCACCAGGCTCCCGCCACGCAGGGAGGCGGGCACCAAGGGGCAGGCCCCAAGGGAGGGGTGGGGGGAAGCGAGAAGCCTGCCCCCCTTCCCAGCAGCTTCTCTCAGGGGCTCAGACTGCCTCGGCTTGTGCGTGGCTGCCGGGCAACTCCCTGCTCCCAGGGCGCCCGAAATCCAGTGCCCCAAGTGGAGGGCAGGGAGGGGAGGCTGCCAGCAGGGGCGAGGGGCCAGGATGGAGTCGACGCGGGGGTCCGAGGGGGTCCCTTTCCTCCAAGAACACGAACCGACCCTGCACCCGACTGGCCTCAAACCCTGGCTCAGATGCAGAAGCCAGAGCAGGAGAGGGGGAAGGAGGTCAGGGGGGCTGGCCGGCTAGAGCACGGCCGCCGGACCAACACCGGCTTGGCCCCCTGCCCCCGGGCCGGGCCCAGCCCAGCTCCCCGGTAGGGCTCCTGGGACCCCCCGCCCGGCCCTGCGGGCGGGGGGCACAGCCACCCTCCTCCAGCCTCTGTCTCCCACCGAGGGAGATGGGCTGGCCTGTCCCAGGTCCCTTGCCTTCGCTGGGTCTCTGGGACCATGTGTCGGGGTGCCCACAGCTCTGTAGGACCCAGAGCTGGCTTTAGCCAAACCCTCCGCCGGGCTCTGGCTTTTCCAGTAAATTGGGTCACCACACAGCCTCCAGATCCCTCTGCGGTCGGCCTCTTCCCTGGCTACAGCCCCAAGCATTCCCCCGGCCCTGAGCCTGCAGAGGCCCGGGCCCGAGGCCTATGCTTGTCCAGGGGCCCCAGGTCCACGCACGTGGGCCCCGGCCGGTGCTGCACGTCTGTGTGCGTGGACGCAGGGTCCCTGGAGGGGGGGGTCAGGCTGATCAGGCCCCGGCCCCCCAGGGCTCCCCTCGGGGGTCCGGTCAGCAGGGTGGGGAGCCCAACGTGCTGGCCAGGAAGCCCCCTACACACTGTTGCTCCCCTCTGGGCATTTGCCCGCCAAGGCCCCGCTCCCCCTTCCCAGTCCCGGGCCCCGCAGACACGTCCGTGACTAGAGGGGCCGATGGGCATGGACGGTGCACCCCAAGGCAGACCCAGAGGCCCCAGAGGACGCTCGAGGCCCCCGCCCCGAGAGCCCCCGTCAGGTGGACGGCCGTCCCCGCCCCTCAGAGACCTGCACACCCAGCCCGCCCTCCGAAGCGGGGAAGGCGGCGCAGGGCCGGCAGACATCGCGGGGGCCGCTCCTGGTAACCCCCACCCCTGAGCCCCCCAGCCGGCCATCGCGGCCTGCCAGCACCCCGCCTCCCTCCACCGAGTCCTGCGTGACCCGCTCGGGCCCAAGCTCCCCAGTGACCTGAAGCCCTAGGTTGGGGGGGAGTCTGCAAAACCCAAGTCCCCCAGGCACCTCCCAGGGCTGCTCCAAACAGTCTGACCTGGGCGCCCCAGGTCGGCCTCAGAGGTTTCTGGCAGATTCCCCTGGTCCTGACACCCACTCTCTAGGGCTCCCTAGGGCCTGCCCCCTTAGCCCCTCCCTTCTCCCCCCAGCCAGGGCCCCGGGGGGCTGCTCTGAGTGAGAAGGGCTGAGAGGGAGCCCCCTGTGTCTCAAGCCAGGAGCCCCGGACACGCACCCCTGCCTGCTGCCTCTGCCCAGCCCCCACCCCTACGGCGCCCCCCTCCAGACCCCGGCCCCTGCCTGGCTCCTGGCCCCGTGAGGACGTCTTGGCTTCCGAGTGCGGGCTGTCAGGGGGTGTTGTGCGGAGAGGGGACCTTGCCGCCGTCAGGTGTCTCTCCTTCATGGGGGGTGTCTCACAGGTAGGCACAGATAGGGGGAGGCCCTT
>LNAC01000189.1:5750063-5768423 GCA_002007465.1 Ailurus styani
GGTCGGCGGCTGCCCCGGGAGGGCCGGGCGCCGGTCGCGGCAGGCGGGCCCCGCGGAGGCTGGTCGCGCGGTTCCGAGCGCGCTGCTCTCCGCTCGCGCCCTCTCCCGACCTGCACCGTCGTCCTGAGCCGGGCAGGCCGGTGGACGTGGCTCCGTCCAGGCGGTTGGTCCCCGCTGTGCGCTAGGTGTTTCCGCGTCTGCCGAGCCGGTGACGCAGTGGAGGCCGTTCGTGAGCTCCTCGTAAGAGGTCGGCGGCCCGTCGGGGCCCAGAGCCGAGCCCCTCGGTCCGCGATCTGCGAGCGGGACGCTCCTGTCCAGCCCCGCACAACCTTCCGCGCGGTTCCCCTGTGTGCGCGGATCCGGGACCGAGTCCCGTCACCTTCTGGATCCTGAAGTTCACTTCGAACCCCGCCGGCCGTTTCTATGTTCTGGAAACTTCGTTTGAGAAATCTGGTTTGAGCGTGTGCGGGTGAGCTGGCTGTCGGAGGGGACGTGGTCACCGTGCGCGTGGTCCTGCCTCTGTCGCTGCGATGCCTTGCGGTTGGCAGCCGGGCTGGTCCGGTCGCGCAGCGCGGCCGCTGGAGCGGGACCTGGGGACCTGGGGACCTGGCTCGGCCTGTCAGTGGCGGCCGGTGCCCAACGGAGGAGGAAACGCAAGAACGTCGGTTCACGGCTCGTCTGTAAACAGTAGACGCGCCAACGGTTCCGACTGCCGGAGTTCTTGCCATTAAGCTTTTCCGAGTTGCTCTGTTTTTTTAAGATTTTTTTTATTTGAGAGGGAGCACGTGTGCACAAGCGGGAGGGCGTGGGGGGCAGAGGCACAGAGGGAGAAGCAGACTCCCCGCTGCACAGGGAGCCCGATGAGGGCTCAGTCCCAGGGTCCTGGCGTCATGACCTGGGCCAAAGGCACGCTCTTCACGGACTGCGCCCCCCAGGCGCCCCTTGCTGAAAGTTTTCCTTGCTCTCTGATTGAACTGAGCTCCTAGTTGACACTTAACCCAACTCGAAGAGGTACTGGTACCAGTACTTTAAGTACTAATGTGGCAGGGACTTCCACGTACAGTCCTATCACACTATTTTAATTAGGTGACGCGTTCTGAATAGTTAACTGGGGGCGTTTAAAAGTAAACAGTAGCCACCATTTACTAAGTATCTTTTATGTGCTGGTTACTTTGTTCAGTATGAAGTGTTATGTAATTCTTTTTTAAAATACTGCAAAATAGCTTCTCTTTTTATAAATAAAAGAACAAGTTGTGTTGGGCACGTCTGTGCCGCAGCTGGCGTGTTGACACGGCCTTCCCCTGGTGGACTGTTGCCTCGTGACCCCGCCGACACGGGCCCGGGGTGGGTGCCTGCCGGTTCAACAGATGAAGCCCAGAGAGGGTTGCAGTGAATTGCCCAAACTCAGTGAGCTAGTAAGCAATGGAGCCCATTCCCTCGGCACCCTGTGGATGACGTGGGAGCGTCTCGGGCGTGCTGGTTGGAAGGACGCCGAGCGGAGCTGGCGTGGCTCACGCGCGCGTTTTTGTTGTGTTGCAGCTTTACCACTCCCGAAGGCCCGAAGCCCCGTTCTAGATGTGCAGACTGGGCAAGTGCAGTTGAAGAGGATGAAATGAGGACCAGAGTTAACAAAGAAATTGCAAGGTATACATCCCAGACTCTTGCGAGGTGTGATCCGGGGTGTTTCTGATTGCACGTTGGCTTCGAGGTCTGCGTTAGAAGGCTGATGCTTCAGAGGCTGGTCCCCATCCCAGCAGCATCGCAGTGCCTCACCACTTGATAGAAGTGCCCATTCTCGGGCCATACTCCGGGCCTGCTGCATGGGAAACTCGGGTGGGGTCCAGCCGTGCCTTCAAGGCGCCGTGCAGAGCAGTCTGCTCACGCAAGTTTCAGGAGGACTGCGGTCTCAGTGGTCGTCCTTCCGCTGCAGCGGTCGGTGGGCGGTGGTACTAACCTACCACATTGAGTTCCGCCACCCCAGCCAACTGCGTGGCTCTCTCTTTCGGTAGGGAGCGCGCTCTTGTCTGACACCTGGTTCAGGTAACAGCTCGGAAGTGGGAGAGCACAGGGAGGGGTCCCCCACTTGGGGCCTGGGAGCCCCTTGCAGTTGTACCTAAAATTGTCATCACAGTTCTCCACAAGTTCTCACAAACTCCAAGCCTCTGCCTCGACTCATTATGGTTCAGACTATGCAGCCTTACGCACTGCTTCTCTCTCTTGATTACAGTCTGGTATTTTTGGCTTTTTCCTTCCCTTTGAAATATGCCATCCAACTGAGCTGATTGAGCTTTGAGTTGAAATGCTGTGGCTCGGAATCAGTTGGAGTATGTTGAACCGAGTCTGTTGGCTGTTAATTCTTCGGAGAAGAATGTGTTCTCTGAGCAGGGAGGTGCGGCCGGCTTGCCTGTTCCGCCTCCGCAGTGCTTGATGGTGTTTACAGCTGCCTTCTTGGGGAGGCCCAGGCACACGTGGGGGTTAGTTAGGACCACTCAGAGAGCTGCTTGAATTTCTTCTGGCATCAAAATGTATGTGTGTGGGTGGGCGGTATGCCTGGTTAGAAATGGGCTCCTCCAGTGTTTTGAATTAGTTGTTTTATTTACATAGATCTCGTTTTTCTGCCGTAGAGCTAGGATGTTTGATTTGGTCTCTGTGGTTTCCGGATCCTGCTCCCAAGGCTTGTAACAGCTCTCGTCCCGTTATCTGTATGTCCTGACCCTTGCCACGGACAGCTCTTGCGCGTGGGGTCCCCTGTCTGTCTTGACCCTCCTTTGATGGACCCTGCTTTGTTCCTCTGTTGTCTCACAGGCCTGTCTCTGAAAATTGTTCTACTTTGCAAAATAGGCCTGCTCTATTCTGGGCCACCGTGCCCATCACACCCTCCCTGATGGAAAACTGCTGCTTTAGGAAGACCCTGGTGGTTTGACCTGTTGCTGGTGGTAGTCTGCCCTTTTTTTTTTTTTTTTTTTTTTTTAAAGATTTTATTTATTTACTTGACACAGAGAGAGGGATTACAAGTAGGCAGAGAGGCAGGCAGAGAGAGAAGAGAGAGGAGGAAGCAGGCTCCCTGTTGAGCAGAGAGCCTGATGTGGGCTTCGATCCCAGGACCCTGGGATCATGACCTGAGCCGAAGGCAGAGGCTGAACCCACTAAGCCACCCAGGCGCCCATAGTCTGCCCTTTTTTACCAGAATTTAGTTCACTGTATTTCGAGGAGGATGATACACACTGCACACCAGCTGCCTGGTCGTTGGAAAATGGGTTTTAGCTGTACTTGAAGCCCGTGTTTTTCATCTGGAGTCCCTGAGAGAAGCCCTACACACGGTGATGCTGAGGGCCTGCTTTTCGGTTCTCACAGGCTGGTAGAGAGTCCACGCTCTTCTAGGCGCACAGGAAATAAACTCGTTTGTTCTTTCCTGGTGTCTAAACTGTACTTGGTGCCTCTGCAAACTGGGGGCCTGGCCCTTGTGGAAGGGGACACAGTTATACTTGACGTATTTCAGACACAGGAACTTCTCGCTTGAGGTGGTTCGTGGTTTCAGTGTTAGACGCAGCTGCACTCCTTTGGCTGACGTTCCTTGGCAAAGCGGGGTTCTGGTGGTAGCTGTGATAGAAATCAAATGCCTCCTGAAATCCATGAGGAACAAGATTGGGGGTGGTGGTCAGTTTCTTTCCAGGATTGGAGAAGGCAAGCAGAACCCAGTAGGCACACGACTAAGTAATTGTGACTTTAGAAATAAAAAGTGTTTATTTCAACTCACATTTATTTTTTTTCAAAAAGTGGATCTCACTACTTAACCTGAAGCTGTAGGGGCCATTGAGATAGTCGTTTGCTCCCAGAGCCTGGCTGCTCTAAGCACTTGCTACAAGCTTGGCCTGACCTTCTTATGAGAGGGGACCGAGGGAGACTGAAAAGAAACGGAACCACCGTGCCACTACCCTGATTGGCTTACCAGACCACCCTGGTCAGGGAGAAGGCCTGACTCCTGGGGGCTGCCTTACAGGTGTTGTGTCCAGTGAACTTGTATCCCTTTCTGAAACAGCGATGTTTATTTTGTTTTCAGGTATAAAAGAAAACTACTCATAAATGACTTTGGGAGAGAGAGAAAATCCTCATCGGGAAGGTAAATGCCATGTAGATGTTTCTTCTCTAATTCAGTCGGCCTGTCACGCGCTGGCGGGAAGAGCTGCGTGCGCACTGGGTGCCGGTTTCCCAGCAGATTGTGCTGTTTAGTCCTTCCCTCCCTGCTCAGTGCTTCCTCCCTGCTCTGTGCTTCCCTCCCTGCTCTGTGCTTCCCTCCCTGCTCCCTCCCTGCTCCGTGCTCCCTCCCTGCTCCGTGCTCCCTCCCTGCTCCGTGCTTCCCTCCCTGCTCCCTCCCTGCTCCGTGCTTCCCTCCCTGCTCCGTGCTCCCTCCCTGCTCCGTGCTCCCTCCCTGCTCCGTGCTTCCCTCCCCGCTCCGTGCTTCCCTCCCCGCTCCGTGCTTCCCTCCCCGCTCCGTGCTTCCCTCCCCGCTCCGTGCTTCCCTCCCCGCTCCGTGCTTCCTCCCTGCTCTGCGCTCCCTCCCTGGTTTGCTATTTGTGCCTGTTACGTACTTCATCCCCATGGAGAGTTCTGGACTGTTCTGGGATTAACATGGTTTGGCATCCAGAGGACAAATGTTCTTTCATCGTTGTGTTTCAGCATTGTCTTACGTAGTGGTCTTAATCTTGACGCTCGTTCTGTCCGTCTCATCTTCAGTTCTGACTCCAAGGAGGCGGGGTCCACGGTGCCAGCTGACTTAGAGACAGACGAGAGCGTCCTCATGAGAAGGCAGAAGCAGATCAACTACGGAAAGAACACCATCGCCTACGACCGCTATATTAAAGAGGTCCCCAGGTAGTCTTGGCTCACTGCCTGTCCTGACGGGGCTGTGGGGGGCTGTGGGGCGCTGCGGTCTAGACTGGTCCACCTCCCTGGTGAATCTGACTCTGGGCATACTGCACACCCGCTGAGGACCGTTGAACCACGTGGAGGCTCTTAGTGACTGAGGAGGGAGGGCGGGGGACTGACAAGCCAGGGGCACGAGGGTGAGAAAGTACCACGTTGTAGTTCTGAGTGTTGTATGACGTTTCAGGTCCCCGGACTGCTGCGGTTGCAGACCTGTAAAGCTCTTAACACGCGGGATGGGGAAAGAGTAAAGTTTAGGTTATAGGCTGTAAAGACGGGGTTGGAGGGAACATGAACTTTGCCCCCTCTTGTCTCGGCAGCACACTCTTCCCACCCTGCTCCTCACACCCAGGGTTGCAGAGAAAGCTTAGAGAGGGTATCCAGCTCTCAGAAGGACTAGGGCTCAGCTCAGATGCGCTTTTCTGGAGCACAGATGGCAAAGGGAGAGTAGAGTCAAAGAGCTAGTGCTTTTTCATATGTTACTTTTGCTCGTTTTACAGTCTCAGTTGGTCTATGATTTTCGATGACTCTAATCTCAGAGTTTGCTTAATCTTGGAGCTGATGTACAGATGCAGATGGTATGTACTGGGTCAACCTCCCTGTTTCCCGTAGACACCTTCGACAGCCCGGCATCCATCCCAAGACCCCCAACAAATTCAAGAAGTATAGTCGACGATCGTGGGACCAGCAGATCAAGCTCTGGAAGGTGGCTCTGCATTTTTGGGATCCTCCAGCTGAAGAAGGATGTGATTTGCAAGAAATGTATGTCTTCGTTGCATTCTTGTCCTCTGGTTCTGTGATTGGTGCGGTGACTGAAATCACGTGATCACTTACGTGCAGGTTATTAACGGTATCAAGTCCCCCTGGGAGGTCGGAGAGCACTGAGCAGCCAGCGGCCGCGGCTCCATGTCTCTTTGCCCCGTGTGTGAGCGCGGCACGTCAGGGGTGTCTGTTTGCCCCGTGTGTGAGTGCGGCACGTCGGGGGTGTCTGTTTGCCCCGTGTGTGAGCGCGGCACGTCGGGGGGCTGCTGGAGGGAGGAATCTGCTAACTGCATTGATTGACTGATGGATTTTTAAAGGATTATTTATTTGACAGGGAGAGAGAGAGTACAAGTAGGCTGAGAGGTAGGCAGAGAGAGAGGAGGAATCAGGCTCCCTGCTGAGCAGGCAGCCCGATGCGGGCTCTATCCCAGGACCCTGAGATCATGACCTGAGCCACCCAGGCGCCCCTGCTTCTTGGATTTAATACCCTTTTTGTAGCTAGAGAACATGGAGCTCAGTAAACCTAGTGATACGTGAGCTGTTCTTAATTTTAAAATAAAATTTAAAGTAAATATTCTAAAAGGTATTTAAGTAACATGTTGAACTATGAAAATAAAAGGTCTTTCTTAATTAAGGAAGCTTTTTATCCCCCCCCCCCTTTTTTTTAAGATTTTATTTGAGAGGGGGAGAGGGAGAGACAGAGACAGAGACAGAGACAGATTCCCAACTGAGCATCGGGCCCCGAGCTCAAGGCAGCTGCTTCACTGACTAAGCCGCCCAGGTGACCCTCCATGTTGGTTTTTAAACTCAAGCCTAGTTGGAAAGGCCTCAGGCCTGGGTTTTTGCCCTAGGGCTAGGACACCCATCGAATCGGAAGGTGGAAAGGACGGTCTTGCATGTACCCTCTTTGGGCACCTGTTCTCAGCTCCCTCTTGACCTGGGCCTCTCCTTCCTCAGAGACAGGTTTATTCATTCAGCAAATACTTGAGTTTCTGCTTTGTGCCGGGGAAATCTATTAGAAACTGTCATTTTTGAGATGATTTCTAACATGGCTTTGTAGATTTGGCCTCACAGATGTCATAACATCATACTGATTTTTTCCCCTGTTGTGGCACTGTTGTCCATTCTCCAGGAGTGGAAAATCGGAAAATGAGTGGTTGCAGTGTTTCCTGCAGTCATTCCCCCCACCCCCCGCTGCCCCCGTTGGGCCTGTATTGGTGCTTCTGCACAGAAGGGTGCTCGTGGGTGTGTAAGCAGTCGCACCACAGTTGAGAATAGGCCGGTGCTGGTGTGCTCTGGGCCAGGTGGATGTTTCTCCTTGTCATCACTGCCGCCAGCCCTACCTGTGCGGGGCGGGGAGGTGGGTGGTTCCCTGGAAACTCCCGATTGCTTCGAAGCAGAGGAGACACTTGTCGGTCCGTGTTTGCACAGTCCCTGTTTGCACGGGGCAGCGTGCTTCCGCTCGCGCTTGTGTTCAGTGAGCAGGCTCGGAGGACCTCCCTGCTCTGCGTGGTGGCTGATGGGCCTGTTCACTTCCACTTGGCAGACACCCCGTGGACCTCGGGGAGATGGAGACTGAGTCTGCAGGAAGCAGCTGCGAGTCCCAGACCGGCTCTCAGGACAACTTCGTAAGTGCCTTTTCTTGGTTTCATCTCTCCCCATGGTGTTTCGGGTTAGTTGACTGCGTCTGGCCCTTGATGAGCGGACGGTGAAGCTCGAGTTCGGTTCTGCTGCTTACGAACGGGCTCCTTTATCCCTTCTCGGGCATCACTGAGATGGCGACTTGATGGCGTTCCTAGGCAGTGGCCTTAGTTGAAGCTTTTGGTTCAGTCCACCTAACCAGTCCTACCATTTTCATTTTAAAAGTGAAAGGCTTTTCTTCCTCTGATTCCAGTGTCTGTGTAGGCCTTGTCCTTGACATTAATTTTAGGCTGTATACAGTTTGTGGTGGTGATTTTTTTTTAAAGATTTTATTTATTTATTTGACACACAGAGAGAGATCAGGTCATAAGTAGGCAGAGAGGCAGGCAGAGAGAGGGGAGGAAGCAGGCTCCCTGTGGTGTAGAGAGCTGGATGCGGGCCTCGATCCCAGGACCCTGAGATCATGACCTGAGCCAAAAGCAGAAGCTTTAACCCACTGAGCCACCCAGGCGCCCAAAATTAAAGTTTTTTGTTTTTTTTTTTTAAGATTTTTATTTATTTATTTGACACAGACTCAGTGAGACACAGTGAGAGAGGGAACACAAGCAGGGGAGAGGGAGAGGGCGAAGCAGACTTCCTGCCAAGCAGCGAGCCCGATGTGGGGCTTGATCCCCAGACCGTGGGATCACGACCTGAGTCGAACACAGATGCTTAACGACTGAGCCACCCAGGCGCCCCTAAATATTACATGTTTTTGAGGGGGAAAAAACTATAAAGATTAAAAACAATATGCAACATTATGTCATCTAATCCTGTAGTTGCTGGTTGGGTGCACGTTCCTTCAGACTTTTCTGCATGTGTACAAGCAAATATACGGGAGTGGTTTATAATAAAAGCTCTTTATTACTTTTATAAGGAGACCACCCTGATATTTGCATATGGAAATACTTAGCATATTAATTGAAAAAATAGATCGAAATTAGGAAAACACAAGTATTTGTTGTGAGGTACCTAGGCTTTCCGTGGGATCATCCTGTACTGTATTTGGACAGTTGAGAAGCCGATAAGATAAGGGTACATAGTTGCCTCTTTCTTTCCTTTTTTTTTTCTTTCTTTCTTTCTTTCTCCTCCCTTCCCCTTCCCCTTCCTTTTCTTTTCTCTCTCTTTTTTTTTTTTTAATTTTTATTTATTATTTATTTATTTGACACAGAGAGAGAGATTACAAGTAGGCAGAGAGGCAGGCAGAGAGAGGAGGAAGCAGGCTCCCCGCTGAGCAGAGAGCCCGATGTGGGCCTCGATCCCAGACGCTGAGATCATGACCTGAGCCGAAAGCAGAGGCTTTAACCCACTGAGCCACCCAGGCGCCCTCTCTCTTTTTTTTTTTTGCCTTCCATCTGTGTCCCACCCATGGCCAGCTTGGCATGTGTCTTTCCAGTCTTGTGGCCCATCTGCATACCTCGCCCTCTGTGTGACCTGTGACAGCGAGGTTAGGAGTAATACAAACATCTCGCAATAGAGGAGTAGCAAAGCTAGGTCATAAAAATAGACCTATTATGGGTTGTTTTTGAAGACTGATGACATGGAAAAGCTTTGGAGATAAAGAAAAGCAGGATATTTAATGATGGAGTGATTCCAGCTTTGTGGCTATTTACATGTATGTGAAAATCTCAACTGGTGACATCCTTAGTTTGGATCAAGAGTAACTCTTGTCCGAGCTCAAGAAACAGACTCTGAACATCCCACCTGCAGAATCAGAAGTTAGAGGGAGATGCTCAGGCCCAGGGGACAAGGGGGGCCGGACCATGAGGATTGGAGGCAGGGGTCCTGGGGGCTCCGAGAGGAGGAGGTTCAGAGAGGGCTGGATGTGCTGAAGGGACGAGAAGCTTGGACCTAAGCCCTTTATTTAGTGCTCTGCACACCCGGGTAACTGCGTCCCTCAGCCCCCCTGCTAGACGGGGACACCGCCGCCATGTCTCTGTGCCCAGAAGTGTCATGCTGACAGTGCGCTCCTGTGTGATCAGCCGTCTGTGTTCAGGTCTCCTGGCTGCCCGAAGAACGTTCTTTTTACAGGTCTTTTTCTTTTTTGATCCACAGTTTAATCAAGGATTACTTGTCTAAATTGACATTTCTTACGTTTTCTCTAACTTACAATCGTCTTCCTGCCTTTTTCCTCCCAATACATTGACTTTTTGGGACGACTTCAGGCTAGTTTTTGTAACGCAGAGTTTATTTGGGAGTTCTGCTGTTTCTTTAAGAGCTGGATTCTGACGGAGTGCTTTAGGCAGGAATGTGGCCGTGGCGGGGGTGTATGTCCCTTTGTCCCGTTTTGGGGATGTCTAAGTCATAATATTCAAGTGGTGTCAACCAGATTTCTCAGATTTCTCCATTGTAAAAATACCTTTTTTAAAAATTAATTTATTTGACAGAGAGAGAGAGAGATTACAAGCAGGCAGAGAGGCAGGCAGAGAGAGAGGAGGAAGCAGGCTCCCCGCTGAGCAGAGAGCCCGATGTGGGCCTCGATCCCAGGATCCTGAGATCATGACCTGAGCCGAAGGCAGAGGCTTTCACCCACTGAGCCACCCAGGTGCCCAAAAATAACTTTTTTTAAAAAAGATTTTATTTACTTGAGAGCGAGCGAGCAAGAGAGCACAGTCGGGGGAGCTACAGAGGGAGAGGGAGAAGCAGGCTCCCTGCAGAGCGGGGAGCTGAACGTGGGATTTGATCCCAGGACCCCAGGATCACGTGACCTGAGCTGAAGGCAGACATTTAACTGATTAAGCCACCCAGGTGCCCCTAAAAATGACTTTTTAATGTTCATTTAACATTTTGGTGTTAGTTGGTATGAACATTGAGTTTCACTGGGTTTAAACGCCCTGGATCATAAACTCTTAACATTTAGTTGTATGACCTTGTAATTAAGCTTTAATGAAAAAGCAAAACCTCGTTAGTAAGGCAGTTCAGAAATATGCTTAATTAAACGGTGCTGTCTCCTGTCCTGAGAGCCACTATTTAGTTTTGTCCAGTCTTCAGTAGTTCTTTGTGCTTCCAGAAGATGCACGTGGGCGCACACGTCTGAGCTGTTTGTTTCCTGCAGTGCTTGCATCTCGCCCCTGTGATCCCTTTGGTAACTAGTTACTGGGGACTGTAAGTGGCTGCATCGACCTCGACAGACAGGGTGGGCTGGGGAGGGGCTGTCCTCCCCAGCGCTGGACCGCTCAGCTAGCCCCTCCTCGGCTGGTGAGCGCATGCTCCGTGGTTTGTGGGCTTCTGCTTCCCACGTCTCGGGGAGCGGGGGTGGTGCCCACAGCCCACCGTGCAGCCCCCTGAGGGTCGAAGGGCTGGGGCTCAGATGCCGTGAAGGGTCCGGTCCATTAGTTTCTAATGGGTTGGTTGGTGGGTAGGGATGTGACACATCCACCACGTAGAAGGTTGATGTTGTCCGGCAGCTGTAACCGGGGGATGGCTTTGAATCCTCTCCGGAGCGTTGCAGCGCGTGTAGACCTTCGCTGGTCGCGCTCCGTCTTCGTCCTGCGGCGCTGCGGGTGCGGGAGACGGCGGTCGCAGCCTTGTGCTGATTGCCGCCAGCAGCGGGGCCCCGTGTCTTGGGAGCTAGGCCTGAATGTGCTCCTGTGTCCTAGGACGCGTACTCTGGCACACCCACGAAAGTCAGGCACGTGGAGCGCCGAGCGGAGGACGAGTTTGATTTGGAAGCTTGTTTAACTGAGCCCTTGAAAGATTTCTCAGCCATGAGCTAACTGACGCCACCTGGAGGCCGCTGGGAGCAAGAGTTGCCTCCACCCGGCAGGTTGGGGGCCGGCCAAGCACGTGTCCTGCGTTGGTAACTGGAGGGTTTCTGTTCCTAGTTCATTACCGCGTTATCTCCTGGTGAATTGTTACTCTTGCCTTATTTTCTTAAGAAACGTTAATTTTATGTATAGTGAGTATATTTTGCATGTTTTAAATTGTAAATGGCACTAAATCCAAGGAAAACTGAACTTGAAGCGGTCTTGTAAACTTAACTGCTTCATCCCTACCATCCTCCAAGTTAACCTGACAAGCCTCTTTTAACCGGTTTTCCAGCAGTGTGTTAGACGTCGTGACTTGTCGGGTGGCTGGTTTGGGTTAGCCGCACGTGGGGCCAGTCCTGCATCAGCTTTCTGTACTGCTAGCTGAGTATTCTCATAATTGGATAACTTCATTATCTTTATGGAAACTTAATTTTGGGCCTTTTGTCAGTATGTCAAGGTGTGGTTTTTTTCTTCCTCCAGAGCACTGGATAGTCAAAGATAGTAAACTGAGCTATTAAGGGGTTTTAGGTTGTACAGTCTTAATTTGGTCCTTGTAAATACCGCTAGGTAGGCCCCTACCTGTAATTCTCCAGGGGTTAGGGCAGCGGAGGGGTTTAGGAAGAACATTTTTTTGCAGTCAGTTAATTTACCATGTAAAATTGCTGTAAATGATGATGTGTACAGATTTTCTGTTCAAATACTCAATTGTAAACTTCTTGTTAAGACTGTTATGTTTCTATTGCTTTTGTATGGAATGATATTGCAAAAATAAAAAGAAAAGAACCTCCTTTAGCTGATTTATTATGTTGCCAAATAGGCTAAGTGCTGCAAGAGTTCCTGTGTTTGGAGGCCCCGAGGGTCTGTCCTTACCGTGTGGCCCTGGGGAGGGCGGCGCACGGCGGTGAAGGAGGCCTGGCCCCGCTCACTGAACTCGACCCAGGAGGAGGACCTTCTTTTATGTGTGGAGCTCTGATGGTGGACCTGCCTTTTTTATTTCTTCTCCCTTTGGAGGGTGGGGATGGGGTGGGGAGAATCTCAAGCAGGCTCCACACTTGGTGCAGAGCCTGACCTGGGGCTCGATCTCACAACGCAGAGATGATGACCTGAGCGGAGATCTCGAGTCGGCCGCTTCACCGACGGAACTACCCAGGCGCCCAAACATAGGCTGCCTTCTGTGGAAAAAGAATAATTCAGAGGGTGGCCCCAGGAGCCCAGAGGCAGAGCGGGAAGCATGGAGGCCCTGACGGAGCAGGACCAGGCCTGGGGGCTCCTGTGTGCCCCCTCCCACTGTGAACAGCGGTGTCTGCAGCAGTTGGCCCGGGGCTGCACGTTGTGTGTGCGCGTGTGTGTCTGTGTTTGGGGGGGGGGTCCGTGGGGGCTGGGGGCAGAGCGGGTACGACGTCTTCAGACTGAGGAGCTCCACACCAGGAGAGCCCCTCTTGGGGAGGAGATTCTGGCCTTCGGGCTGGGGTTGGAGGAGGAGACTTGGAGGCCTTGAGGGGCTTGTCCCTAACCTGTGGCCAGAGGGTGGACTGGGGTGGTCTTAGACGAGGGTGAGGAGGCTGGGTTGGCTGGAGTGGTGCAAGGTAGACTGGGCTGAGTGAGGTGGGCAGTACGGGATGTGACCTCTGATTTAGGTTCTGGAAGAATCATTCTGGCTACTAGCTTTCGCTTCACATTTAAATTCTTGGAATGCTCTTTAAGCAACAAGGAAATCAATCTTCAGACTTTAGTTTTTGCCTTTTGATGCCATTAACATAATCTGGTATTTTCTATATGAGCGTTACAAATAACCAATAGGCTAGGATCAAGTCCTCTTTGTTCTTGACTCTTGTATATCGAACCAAGAAGCGTCAGAACTAAATTAAGTTTGTCCAGCATGATTAATTGTTCACAATTCCGGGCTGATTGTTATCTCGCTCCCGTTGGGGATTCATTTTCCTATCTCCCTCCGCGTCGACGTGGTCAGCTTATCAGGTTGTCAACCTGTGTCCCCCGACTGCTTTTCGTGCGTTGGAAAGCCTTTCTTGTTTCTTCTGGTCTATCAGGATCCTCTCCATTTGGTAGGAAGACATCGGTGGAGCCTCTCAGGTGAGTCAGCAGTCTCTGCCTGAACCCAAAGCCTACACTTCTGGCTTTCTGGACCCGAGGGGGCGGCTCCTTAATAGAGGTCTTTTTGGGCGCCTGGGTGGCTCAGCGGTTTAAAGCCTCTGCCTTCAGCTCAGGTCATGATCTCAGGGTCCTGGGATCGAGGCCCACATCGGGCTCTCTGCTCGGCAGGGAGCCTGCTTCCTCCTCTCTCTCTGCCTGCCTCTCTGCCTACTTGTGATCTCTCTCTCTGTGTCAAATAAATAAATAAAATCTTTAAAAAAAAAAACAAAAAAAACCCAGAGGTCTTTTTATTCCATGTAGGCAAAGTCTTGTTGTGTTGCTAACACTCTCATGTTAACAGGTGAGCTGCTGTCTTTGAACCTGGGCTGGCTGGGTGGAAGGAAGTGTGTCCTTTTTTTTTTTTTAAAGATTTTATTTATTTATTTGACACAGAGAGAGAGATATCACAAGTAGGCAGACAGTTGGCAGAGAGAGAGGGGGACGCAGTCTCCTCGCCGACCAGAGAGCCCGACTCGGGGCTCGATCCCAGGACCCTGAGATCATGACCTGAGCTGAAGGCAGAGGCTTAACCACTGGGCCGCCCAGGCGCCCCCGAAGTGTGTTTTGATCATCGGTTCTACACATTTTCTTTAAGGGCGGTTCTAATGTGTTTTCTGTGCGCGCGTGAATGTGTGTGTTCTTTGCTTCATTGTTGCTGCTGCCTTTGCTTTCCAGTGCGCAGGCTTTACTCGGACCTTATGCCACTTTGTAAAACTCACATCTCAAAGATGCATATTAAGTTTTCCAGAAAAATGATTTCCTCAGTGCAACATAGGAAGCCAAGTCTCCAAATATTGGCACTAAGGACTTTGATGACTGGTGTTCCAACAAAGGCGCCAACTGTATGTGTCCTCAGCTCTCTGCCTGGCCCGGCGCGTTGGGGGCACCGTGTGTGAACGGTGGGATGCAGACCTGTCCCCTACCCCGTAGGATATCTGGGGGGATTCAGGGAGGCCCTGAATGCCGCACGAGCAGCCGCGGTTGCCAGGAGACCCATTTAACGCATCACCGCAGCCCTGCACGTGGTTCATCCTTCACCACCACTCAGGCAGGGATGGCCTTTGCTCAGAGTAACAGGCCCTTGGGAAGCGGGAAGCTGGTGACAGAGGCGTCCTAGCCATTTCCCGGAGGCCGAGATGTGGGTGGGTGTGCCCGGGGAGGGGTCCCGGAGCTCGGTCCAGTGTGTGCTGCTCCCTCAAGTCAGTGCCAGGCCACGTGCGGGGCATGTGGCATGTCCTCCCGTGGCTCTGAAGGTGGTTCTGAGAGTGCTTTCTGGTGTGACAGCTATTTGTGCCCTTGGTGAGCGCTCTGGGCAAAAGGCAGAATTTGAGTTTCCAGAGGAGCTTCCTTCCTGTCCTTGGGCCGAACTGGGCCGCTCCTGGGGCCTGTGCTTGACCAAGCAGGCGGGGCGGGGCTGTGCGAGTTCGCTCTCGATGCACGGCAGGGTGCCCCCAAACTCAGTGGCTCGCAAGAACGACATCTCCCCGTTTCTGTGGCCTGGTGGGCTGTCCCGGGCCCTCGCAGGGCTGCAGTGGAGAAGTCGGCTGGGGCCGGGTCCCCTCCGAAGGCCCGCCTGGGGAAGGGTCCGTGGGCGGCCGCACTCGCACGGGTGTTGGCGTAGCTGGCCGTCTGTCCCTCGCCGGTGACTTCCCCATTGGGCAGCTGGCGTAGCGCACGCAGGCAGGGAGAGAGCCAGCCGGACAGAAGGCTCGTGTCGCTCGGTGTCGGAAGTGAAAAAAAATTTTTTTTATTTTTTATTTTTTAAAAGTATTTTATTGCAGGATGTTTTCTTTTTTTTAAGATTTAATTTTTTAATTAAAAAGTATTTTTTTAATTTGAGAGCGCATGAAAAGTGTGAGAGAGAGGATGAGAGAGGGGAGGGTCAGAGGGAGGAGCAGATTCTGCGGAGCAGGGAGCCCGATGTGGGGCTGGATCCCAGGACCCTGGACCTTAGCCCAAGGCAGACGCTCAACCGACTGAGGCACCCCCGCCCCCCGGGGCGCCGCATCCAACAATTCTTAAAGGCAGGGAAGAAGGAAGTGAGGATTTTCAAGGCTGGCTGAAGGCGACCTAACGAGCCAGGGGGCATGTCGGGGACGTGAGCGCTTCCTGGGAGCCTTGTTTCAAACAGCTGTGAGCTCTAACCACATGCCGCACGGTTTGCTTGTTCAAAGTGCACAGCTCGGTGGCTTGTCGCACACGCACGGAACGGGGCGCCCCTGCACGGGCTGACCCTGCCGCGGCTAGTGTCGCCCGCGTCCCCCGTCCCTGCTGCTCAGGGTGCTGCAGGCCCCTGGCCACCCCCGCCTGCTTGCTGTGTGCCCAATGCTCCATCGGGTCCCACGTCAGGCCTGGGGGCCGGCCGAGCCTCCGGCCGGCCGCATTCTCTGTTCACCGGGCACTGGCCAGCAGTCAGAGCCAGTGGGTGCGGATAAGGAGAACGGAGGTGCTGCTGGGGCCTGCCCCACAGGAAGGGGCCGGGTGTGCGGTGGCGCACGGCCAGGGCCGGCTCTCCCACTCCCGGGGGACGGCTAGCCCTGGGAAGCCTCGGATGTGTTACGGGTTCAAATGTCAACAAGACCTTAGGAGATGATTTTGGGAAAAGTTTACATAACCTTTGGGATGCGGAGAGGAGACCATGGAGAGCAAGGAGAATGAACTTAACTAAAAGGAGTTTTTAAGGAGGGTGGCCTCGGGCCTGGCCTCGGGGCCGCCACCCCTTTCCTCCCTCTGCCTTGGCACGGCCGAGTCCCCCACACTGGCCCCGGGAGGGCGAGCGGAGGCGGGGCGGTGACGGGAGGGCTCTGGAACCCCGAGTCCCGAGGCAGACCAGCAGGGGCTGGTGAAGTCCGCCTGTCGGATCCAGCACTCGCCACGGCCCTTCTTCCCAGGGGCCTGATACACATCTGAGGCCGCTGCCCGGTGCCTCCCGTGCCTAACTCAGCCATCAGAAAGCAAACAGAAATAGAAACCAGGGGGAAAAGCGGCATCGTTTCCTTACTACGTAAATATCAAAAACGAGTGAGCGTCCAGCTGTGCGACGTCCGGGAAAAGGCCGGAACCGCGGGGACAGGGACGGGCTCCGGGGTGCTCAGGGCTGCGGGAGGAGGGCGAGCCGGGGAGCACGGGGCACGTGGGGCCGGGAAGCCGCTCCGGGTGATGCCGCGGGGGCGGGCGCCTGTGCTGATGCCCTCGTCCAGACCCGCAGAACGTGCGCCCCGGGGGGACCCCGACGGCGTCTGTGGCCTCTGGGTGATGAAGCCCCCGAGTTGCTCTTGTCCTCCTGGTGATGGCAGGTGTCCTGGGGGCAGCGCTCCGAAGCGGTCACTGTCCTGTTCGCCCATCATGTTTAGCATCTGCAGTCGGGTTCTGGAGAAAGCAGCAGCAGGTTGCGGAGCGATATACAGACGTATTGCAGTCCTGCGATGTGTGTCTTTTTTCACACAATCAGACACACATACCAGACGGCCCTTTCTGTGTCTGGTTTATTTCACTGAGCACAGTGCCCCCACGGTTCACCCCTGTCGTAACAGGCGTCAAAACATCCTTGTGAAGGCTGCGTCATACTCCACCGGAGCGCTGGGCGCCACTTTGTCTCCCCATCGACGGGCCTTTGGGTTACTTCGTCCCTCTGGCTGCTGTGAACGGCTTACGAATACCTCCTTAAGACCCAATCTTCAGTTCTTCTGTGTCTATATACACCCGGAGGTGCAATTGTTGGGTTATATGGTAATTCCGTTTTTAGGCTTTTGAGGAACCTCTGTACTGTTCATCATCACCACCTGTTTGTTTTTATTTTTTAAAAGATATTATTTATTTTTGTGACAGAGACACAGTGAGAAAGGGAACACAAGCGGGGCTTCCCACGGAGCAGGGAGCCTGATGTGGGCCTGGATCCCAGGACCCCGGGATCTTGACCTAAGCTAAAGGCAGACGCTTAACGACTGAGCCACCCACGCGTCACACCACCTGTTTTGTAAAGCAGTATTGTTGTTTTTTTTTTAATTATTATTTGCCCCAGGGGTACAGTTCTGTGAATCATCAGGGTTACACCTTTCACAGCACTCACCACAGCACACACCCTCCCCAATAAAGCAGTGTTTCTTGAAGAGCAAATATTTTCAATGTCGATAAAGTTCAACTTATCAATTTTTAAAAACTTTGATTTGCACCTTTTGTGTATTTTAAAATATATTTCTGTTACTGACTTCTCATTTAATTCCATAGTAGTGACAGGACGGGCTCTGTAGGATTCCTGTCCTTGTAGGTGTGTTCAGTAGATGGTGACCCGGCACGCAGTCTCTCGTGGAGAATGTTCCAGGCGCGCTGTGCAGAATGATCCGCTGTGGATGGGCTGAAACTGGTGGCTAGTGGCGTTCACGTGCGCGGCACCTTCCTGAGTTTTCAGGTCTGGCTCTGTGAGCTGCTCTGTACGGGCCGGGAGGAGAGTCGAAACCCGCACATTCAGTTGTGGGCCTGCCCTTCCTCCCCTTAGTTCTGGCGGCTCTTGCGTTCATGTATTTGTGAGCCCTGCTCTTTGGTCCTTGCATCTTTCTGAAGAAATGACCCCCCCCCCTTAGAAAATGTCTTTCTTGCTGCCGGGTAACTGTCCCTAACATGCCCACGCCCGCGTTTCTGGCCCCCCATGGTAAGCAGTTGGCTTTTCTACCTCTGTTGCTTACAGGGGGAGAAAATCAGACGTCGCTACGGAGCAGCACAGACGAGCTATTTACAGAAATGAAGCAAAGTCACAATGGGCAGCACGGGTGTGGGGCACGCAGACCAGGCAGGCTCCGCAGAGCCAAGCTGCTGATGGCAGGACACAATCAAGGCGGGAGAGCCCTATGGATTTGTTAAAAAAAAAAAAAAGAGCACTTGTGAAAAGCCTGCGGGCAAATGAAAGGAAAGGAACCAGTTCCTTCAGGCATCTTGAGTGAGATGAGCGAAGCCAGCCGGTCTGGGTCTCAAGGACGCAGACTTTCAGACAGACTTCCACGGGGGGCGCGCCGAGTCCGTGCTGCTGCCCGAGCGGCCTTGGCTCCCGTGCGCCTCCGTGTCTGAGCCCCTAGCCCCCGAATCCAAGCCCCGCAGTGAT
>LNAC01000189.1:5773428-5784539 GCA_002007465.1 Ailurus styani
CCTCCGGTCCCCCGGTCCCCCGGCCCCCCGGTCCTCCGGTTCCCCTGATCTCCGGCTCTCCCGTTCCCCGGTTCCCGGGTTCCCCAGTTCTCCTCCCGGTTCTCTGGTTCCCCGGCTGGGCTGTCCGGCGCGCGTCTCTGGTCCCGTAGCGGGAGCGGCCGGGAAGCCGGACCGACGGCTGGCGGGGCCGGGGAGGCCGTCTGTCCACTGCTGCGGCGGGCGCGGCGCTTCTGCCGGGGCAGGGCCGGGCTCGTGGGCTCCAGGGGCGCCTTTGTCCCGGAGTGTCCCCTTCCGACCCGGGGAGCCGCTGTAGGGCGACCTCAGAGCGCCGTGAGCCTCAGCGGGGGCTCATCGGGCCGCAGGCTCGGCTTCCATGCACGACGTTGCACCTGCTCTAGGTTCTGCGGCCAACAGCCCTCGGACGCCGCGCGGTATCCGGCGTGGCCCGGGGAGCAGGTCCGGGCGGGCGGGGACCTCCCTGGAGGAGCAGGGGAGCTGGCCCCGCTGCGCCTGGCTTCTCCTCCAGCTGGGTCCGTGTGTGCAGGGCTCCAGGCCGCCGGTGTCGGGGGCCGCCCTGCCCCCTGCCCCCTGCCCTCCTCTAGCCCTCCTAAGTCCCCTTGGTGCCTGGGCCCCAGGCCCCTGGGCCTGCCCCGTGGTGGTGCAGCTTGGGCCTGTGCTGGGCTCTGCGGTGACCCGGGGTGGGGTCCCACAACTGACCAAGAGGTGTCAGCGGGCGCCCTCCTAACCTTCCGCCCCGGTGTTTGCTCCACTGAGGTTGGTCTGCTGCAAGTGTAGGACAGAGAAAACACCAAAGTTGGCATCACTGTTCTTGGAGTGGGGGTCTGGGGACCTCAGCTATCACACACACGTATTGCTCGGGCACACTTCCGTGCACAGGGAACCGGCGTCTTTTTACTGGTAGAAGATCCAAGCGAACTTCCACGTAGATATTTGTCACAGGTGCCTTGAAAACATTCGAAACAGACTTTTATAAAGTTATTTTATTTTATTTTTTAAAGATTTTATTTATTTATTTGACAGAGAGAGATTACAAGTAGGCAGAGAGGCAGGCAGAGAGGAGGAAGCAGGCTCCCCGCTGAGCAGGGAGCCCGATGTGGGCCTCGATCCCAGGACCTTGAGATCATGACCTGAGCCGAAGGCAGAGCCTTTAACCCACTGAGCCACCCAGGCGCCCAAGTTATTATTTTTTTTTATTTTTTAATTTTTTTAAAGATTTTATTTATTTATTTGACAGAGAGAGAGAGGGATATCAGATCACAAGTAGGCAGAGAGGCAGGCAGAGAGAGAGGAGGAAGTAGGCTCTCCGCTGAGCAGGGAGCCCGATGCGGGCCTCGATTCCAGGACCCTGGGATCATGACCTGAGCCGAAGGCAGAGGCTTTAACCCACTGAGCCACCCAGGCGCCCAAGTTATTTTATTTTTGTAAAAGATTTTATTTATTTATGCGAGAGAGAGCACGGGAGAGAGCAAGCAGGAGTTGGGAGCAGCAGACTCCCCATCGAGCAGCGAGCCCCACGCGGAGCTCCATCCCAGGACCCCGAGATCACGACTCCCCCCAAAGACAGATGACCAACCCACCGAGCCACCCAAGGGCCCTCAAAAGTTTTTTTTTTAAAAAAGCAAACTGACATTTTTGTAGAAATCCCCTTGGCTTTTTCTGCAGTAGTAGTCCTCGAAGGAAAGTTGACTCTCACATCTTTTGAGCCTCCGTTAGGAGTGGCCACCATTTCAAACGTGTCCCAGGGACCTGGGCAGGTTCACGAACGTCAGGGCATTTGATTCCTGTGGCCTCGGGAAGCGTGCGGTTCCTTAGTTTCCAGTGTGGAGAGGTAGGCCCAGGGAGGTGTGGTCCCCTGCTTGGGGGAGCCCAGGGAGGCTGCAGCCGGTCTTCCTCCCAGCCCCCCAGAGCCCGCCTGTGCCTTCCTCCAGGAGGAAGGTCCTTGCTGCAGCTCTTCACTGTGGTGCGGTTTCCCCATAGCAGTCGGGGGGCAATGGTGATCTAGCTTACGAAGCGAGTTTCTTCTTTGTTGATTGGCAGACGTGGTTTCTGCACACCGTTAGATGTATTTATTTGAGGGGGAGAGAGAGAGGGCGTGCAAGCGGCGGGCAGGGGCAGGAGGAGAGGGAGAGAGAGAAGTCCACGCTGACTTCGCGTGAGGAGCCCGAGGCGGGGCTCAATCTCACGACCCTGAGATCCTGCCTGAGCCGAAGCCAGGAGTCTGGCGCCCATCAGCTGAGCCCCCCAGGAACCCCTTCTGCGCACCTTTATTTCCCACGTCTGACTGTCCCAACTGTCTAGTTCTGGTGTTAATATCAGCTGTTGGTTCCTTAGGGTAGGTGACAATGGCCTTTTTGTTTTGAAGTCTTTTCAGAAAGATGTCACTTGTATCCGTGGCCAGCTTTGTGGGGCCAACACAGGGCTTTGCCTTGGGCTTTTCCAGGAGCCAGAGTACGGCCCCTCAGTGTGCCCTGTTAAGGAAGGTACCAAACCCCCCCCATGGAGCTGGATCCCCGGCTCCCCCAAAGGAAAACAGTTGAGTGCCTCTGGCGCTCTGCAGTAGCTCCCCCTGCGTGGTTGAACCCCAGAGTGTGCGTGTGAGGACGCGGCCCCTTGCCCTTGGTCCCCAGCCCCTGTGTGATGCGGGAGTGACGCCGAGGCCTGGCTCCTGCCCGCCAGAGAGACGTTCGGCCCTGTCTGGCGTTGTTACTTGTGTGGCGGCATGCGCCAAGCCCCCAGAAGCGGTGGCTTCAGACAACAGCAGCCACTCGCTGTGGCTCCCGGGCCCAGGGGCCCAGAATTCTCAGCGGCCGCTCTGGCAGTCTTTGCTGGGGGCGGGGGCTCGCGCGGGGTGGCGAGTGTCCTCGCGGGCGGGCGGGCGTCCCCCTCCGCCTCCGGGCCGGGGCTGAGAAGGCCGGAGCAGCGGGGGCCCCGGGGCTCGGTCTCCGCGGTCCCTGCGGGCGCCGCGGCTTTGGGGCGCGTCCTGCAGGAGAGCCAGGTGGTGGGGGGCCTGTCCCGCTGGCGTCTCGGAAGTCCCCGTGGAAGGGGCACTTGGAGTCGGCCTCGTTCTGGGAGCCGTGCCAAAGAACCTGCAGTCACATGGCAGACCAGCACGTTACCGAGGGCTGGTTCATACCGAATGTGCAGCCAGACCGTGTGGTTGCCGGGTGCCCTTGGAACACGGCCCTGAGACCTGAGCTCGGTGTCCCGCGTGAGCGGCGTGGCTGGGAGTCTGCACGGTGCTCCCGGAGTCTGGGGCGCGCTCGGTCTAACAGTGCTGCCGGGCTTGCTTGCTGTGGTTTTCCATGAAGACCGCCCCGGGCACCTGATGGTCTGGGCTGGCAGACGGGCCCGGCTCTGCCCTGTCATTCCTGGGACCCTTCCTGTGACTGAGGACACTTGCTGACCGTGTGCTCCGCGGCAGGCTCCACGCACAGCGCACCGGACGGGAACTCACAGCTGTGCTCCCGCTTTGTGCTCCGGAAACCAGCGTGGGGGAGCTGGCCCAGCTCGTCCAGGGCCCGGGCTGGAGCTCAGGGGTCTGACTCGCGGCCAGGGTAGGGGTCCCGGTCGCGGGCCAGCCAGGCCCCTGCCTGGGACTCGGGAGGCCGAGAGGCTGCGCGTAGAGCTGGCCTGATCCACACATCAGGCTCCTGGGGCCCTGGCGGCTGGCTGTCCACGCAAGCTCCTGGGTTTACTTAGTTGGTATATACTGTTAAAGGTTTTATTGATTTACTTATTGGAGGGAGAGGGAGTGTGAGCGCAAGTGGGCGAGGGGCAGAGGGAGAGGTTCCGAAGCTGACCTTCTGCTGGACACAGAGCCGGACTTAGGGTTTCACTCCATGGCCCCGAGGCCTCGACCAGAGCCGAAGCCGAGACTTGGACGCTCATCCGACTGAGCCCCCATGCCCCTCACATTATTCTGCAAGTCTCTGTGTGGGACAGCCTGCTGCCGGCCCCCCAGACGGCATGGCCCGGGTGTCCATCTGCCGTGGGGCCGGGTGCGAGCAGGGCCCCTCTCGGCGTGAGCCAAGGGCCAAGGTGATGGCACAGGGGAGCCGCCAGCCTGAAGCAGAGGCCAGGACAGGCAGGGGGGACCGAGGGCCAGAGGTGGCCCAGGGCAGGGAGCGGAGAAGCCGGGACTGGGGAGCTGCAGGGCCCGGGAGCCACGGCGGGCAGACTCCCAGGGGGTTTGAGATGAAGCGTGTCCTGGGAGGCTTGGAACACGGTCAGGGCCACTCCTGCAAGCCGGTCAGCAGCAGCAGAGACGGAGGCGAGGGGGGCGGCCCCGGTGCCCGGCGCCCCATGACCCCACAAACAGACCGGGGGACGCCAGCAGACCCCGTTAGGAAGACCTCCACGTGTCCCTGCGAGTTTTCGGACCTGTGACACGGGGACAGAGACGAGCCCGGGAGCCCTGCAGGCATCCCGGCAGGGGAGATGCTGCCAGACCAGGGCAGTCCCGGCCGGCGGGGCTGCCCCCCCCCCGCGTGGAGGCCGGGGGTCCGGAAGGGCCGAGCTGTGTCTGGGTTTGTTGTCTGGGGGAGGGATCTGTGTGGGGCAGGGGCGTCGCAGGTGAGAAAAGGCGGGCTGTTCACTTTGGGGAGCGGACTCCCCTGCGTGGCTCAGCGGGAGTGCTGTTTATGGGGACACCATACTGTCCTGCTGGCCCGTCGGGGTGCTCATCCAGCCCGTCTGGAGGTTTGGAGCTGAAGGTGGGGGGTCTCCGGCCCTCCCTGTGTCGGTTAGGGCAGGAGGGCGTCCGGGCTTGGGGAGGGGCATAGAGGACTGGGTCGTGGCCCAGACAGGAGGGGTCTGGTCGCTCGCGCTCCCAGAGGTGCCCATGAGCCCGGACACACGTCCTCCGTCCGTCCGCATCCCCCAGCCTTCACCTCTCCGTCCCTGGGCCGGCCGGTCCTCTTACCCGGCTCCGGGCGTCTGGCCTGCCCGTGTCTGGCCTCGGTGCCCAGCGTCCTGGCGGCACCTGCTCAGGCTCCGTCTTGGCTCTCTTCCCCGAGCGCCCCCCGCCCCGGCCGCCCGGCTACTTGGCCTTTGCACCTGCTCCCCGCTGGCTTTGTTCTGTTTGTCTCTCGCCTTCCCCAAGGGCCGCGCGTTCCCTCAGGGCCAGGACGCTGCCTCTCCCTGCTGACCGGCTGACCGTGACTGTGTGCCAGGCTTTGTGACCGTGACGTTCCATCCTGACGGTTCTCTCTCTTATGCAGGGAGCTGGCTTGGCGCTGTGGATGGAATTGTGCCCCCCAGAGATGGATTCAACGGGACCTGTGCATGTGACCTTATTTAGAAATAGGTCGTTGCAGATGTAAATGAGATGTAAATTAAGATGAGGCCATCCTGCTTCAGGGTGGACCCCAGTCTAGTCACCGGTGTCCTTAAAAGAAGAGATGCAGAGGCACAGGACAGACGGAGCCGGCCATGGGGACACGTCGGGCAGCTGCAAGCCCAGGGGGCCAGGCATCCCTGGCCACGAGCAGGAGCCGGGGAGAGGCAGGGAACCCGTCTCCTGTGGGGCGCCCGCGTCTCGACCTGCCACGGCTGGTCTCCAGTTCACGGCACCCAGGAAGCCACAGCGCTCAGACTTCAGTGCGTGTCCCGTGGTCCCTGGAGCTGCGGCTGTGTCTTTGTGGTCTCCGTTGCTCACGGTCGGTCTGCTCCAGAAGCCGGTGGTCCTCCTCCTGACCGTGCTCAGAAGGGCCGCGGTCCCCGACGCTAGGTCACAACACCCACGTCACGCTCCTCCTCCATCTCACGCCGGCAACTTCATTAGTTCTTGTTTTAAAAGTCTTTTAGAGTGGGGGGAGGGGCAGAGAGAGAGACACACACACACACATGCACACGCACACGCGAGCCGACTCCCCGCTGAGCAGGGAGCCCCACACGGCTCCGTCTCACGACCCCGAGATCACGACCTGAGCCGAAACCAAGAGTCCGCTGCTCTGCTGACCGAGCCACGCGGGTGCTGCTCGTGAGAAACTGGGCACCTCATCACCTCACACGGACACCAGAAGAGGGGTGAGTGCAGGACACTGTGAGAGAGAAAGAGACCACAGTCACACTCTGTCGCGGCGTCCCGCCGCCCTCGTGCTAGGTCATCGTCACCCTTGTTACTGTCTTACTGGGCCAACCTGTGAGTCGCATTCCTCTCCGGTCCGTGTGCGTAGCAGAAAACAGTCCCGTTAGCCCTCGTACAGGGCTTGGGGGGTCAGAACTCCGTGTAGGACTCAGGACCCCCCAAACTTCCCTGCTCGTGAGGTCCTGGTGATGGGCCGTGTTCCCGAGGACGCGATCAGGTGGCGGATACCCACGTGTGTTCCGTGTGTTGTGTGCCGTGTTCTCGCCGTCGGGAGCTGGGGACAAGGAAACGCAGTTCGGATCGTAAGGAAGAGGCGTTTGCAGCGCTGGCCTGTATTCATGGGGAAAAGCCCCCGTAAGTGGGCCGCACGGTTCAAACCGTGTTGGGGGTTGGCAGGATCTGAGGGTTGGGCGCCGTCCGTGGTTCAGGCGTCTCGGGGGCCTTGGTACCCCTGCGGGTGCGGGGCGCGGCCGTCCGGTCACCCCGTGCCACGCTGTTCTCCGCAGAGGGGATGAGAGTCACACGCCGGCTCTCCTTCCCCATCTGGGCGGCTTCTGGAAGGTGCCGCCAGCCGCCGGGCCGTCCCTTCCCCCCCACGGCGGTTCTTCTGTGGCTTTCGAGCCGCATGTGCGCCCCGCGCTCGGCCCTCCACTCGCCAAGGTCAGCGGCCCCGTGCCCGGCCCTCCACTCGCCAAGGTCAGTGGCCGGCCCTCGCATTTGGACACCGCGCACTTCACGTTATTTTGTTCTTTTGAACGTCTTCTGCGAGTCGTGACAGTGTGGCGCGTCGCGTTTGCTGTCGCGTGTCCTGCGCGGGCCGTGTCCATCAGGACCGTCTGGGGGGTGTGTGCTGGGTGGCGCTGGCGGCCCGTCCGCGGGCCTCCTTCCCGTTGCCATGAGGGCCCCGGAGCCCGCTCTCCGACCGGGTGGGGAGTCGGGGGAGGTTGTCACGTCCCCTCTGTCCCCCCGGCCGGCCCGCGCCGCATCCCATCTCGCGTGCCCCCGACACTGTGGGTGAGCACGGACCAGTTCCTTCGTGTGCGTCGCCTTGCGGGGCTCTGTCGGGCATTGCCTCAGTCCGGGCCGAGCCCTGGGCCCAGGTGGCTGCTCCCGCCCCTGTGCCACTCGGGCTCAGCTGTCCGGGGACCGCCTGCTCCGCGCTCAGGCCGTCTCTGCCGTCTCCCCGGACGCGGGACCGGCTCCCGCCGTGTCATTAGCCCGCATGTCGCGGGGAGAGGCTGGGACACCGTGCGAGGACACCAGGGTGGTGTTTGTGGATGACTCTTGCCTGAACCAGCGTGGGGTGTTGGTTACACGCTGACTTAGGGACAGAATCTGTCCTTCCGTCTGTCCTCTGCCTGCGGGCCGGGCTTCCCTCCCCTACTTACCGGTCTTTTCCAGCGGTTTGCATTGGTGCAGACTCGCGGGTTCATAGGTGTTCTGTGGTGGACACTCACGTCCTGGGCGCCCTGGCCCCATGCTCTGTGCACGTGCTGGCTCCCTGGTGCCTTGAGACACCCCCCCGCCCCCCCCGCTGCCTCTCATCTGGGCCCTGGAAACGAGCTGTCTCTCCAAGGGGTGCGCGGCCGGGTTTTCCAGGGAAATGCGAGTCAGGTTGTAGCTTCTTCAGGTTCTGCTGTGGCTGCTGTAGTCTTTGCAGGCTTGTGCGTGGCGTGGGCCGCGAGGAGGATTGGACAGGAGGCTGGGAGAGCCCCCGCGTGGTGGGCATGGCGGGCACGGGCGGCAGAGGGCAGGCCCTTGGCCATCGTGGGTGGCTGTACTTGGAGCAGGGCTGGTAGGCTAGAGGGGGCCCTGGTGACGCCCCCGTCCTGTGATGGAGGGTCTAAGCTGGGGCTCAGGGAGAACTTGTGGGGAGAGGCAGTGAGAGCCAGGCCGGGTCGCGGGCTTGGGTCTTGCCCAGGGGACCGCGGGCGAGTGGTGCAGGCGTGCGGCTGGGGCTGGCTCTGAGTCGGCTCCCTGGAGCCTCTGCCACTGTTCTCATGTTTTAATTTCTGAGAGCTCTTTTCATTTTTCTTTAAATACTTCTTTTTAAGGGTATTCTGCTCTTATTCTGTGGACCAGGCGCCTTCTCCCTCCGAGGGCAGGACCGATGCTGTTTCCTCCGGGCGGCGGGGGCCCTCCTGTCTGTCTGGCGCTCTCCATGGCTTCCTGGGCAGGTGGCTCTGCTCACGCTCAGCAGCGGGCCGCTAAGAAGGGTGGAAGCCGGGGATGGTGGGTGGGTGGCGGGCAGCACGGGAGCGCGGGGCCCTCCCCTGCTGGTGTCTGTGGGCGGCCGGGTCCCGGGTGCAGCATGAGCGCCCACTCCTGGCCATGGAGCCCCCAGCTGCCCCTGCAACCGCCCACCTGAGCCCCCTGCGCCCTCCCACGTGGGGCCAGCTGGATGGACTGGGGGGGGGTTGTGACCGCTGCGGGGGGCAGTGGTGCGTGGGGGTTCAGTAGTTCTCCGGCAGCTGGTTCTCGGGGTCGGTCGTGGCTTCCTGCCCCGTCCGGCTTCCCCGCGTGTCTCCCCCGGTCTGCTCGGCCCGCTGCGGGGTGGGGGCGGGCGGGGCTTCGGGAGGCTGGACCTCAGCGGTGCGCGTGACCTGCCGTCGGGCGACTGGATGGCGCTTCCGGCGCAGTTTGCAGGCGTGCTCCTACAGTAGTGAGGCGGGAGGGTTTTTGTCCGGCGGCGGTAACAAATATCCTGCACACCAGGTGCTCAGTGTGGAACAGGAACGCTGACCCAGTGGTTCTGCACCTGATCACTTCTCTCTCCTTCCCACAACACAGCGTCCTGGAGAGTCCCTGGCAGTGGATCGCTCCTCTGCAAAGCGGATCCACCTGGAGCGTCGGCTCGGACCCCGCAGCGGCCCAGGCCTCCTGAAGCCTGCTGCTCTGCACCCCGGGGCCCCTCACCAGCACACTCAGACACGCTCAGCCCCCCTGCACGCACCTGCTCCTGCTCGTGCACACCCCACGTGTGGTGTGGACCTTGCAAGGCCTGCGGGCCTCTGTGGCGGGAGCCAGGCCACCCTCCTCCCTCAGCCAGCCGAGGACGGCCCTCGGGTTTGCCACGTGGGCCCTGCGGGGCTTCTCTACACAGCCGGAGCCCTGGTTGGACAAGCGCTCGCAGGTGCTGAGCTCCGGGCACCTGCAGGCAGCTGGGCCCCGGCCCGGGCTCATGCTCAGCCCTGGCCTTTGGGGTGCCTGGACCCCCGCGGGCCCCCGTGGGCAGGGTCTGGTCTGGCTGAGCAGCGGAGCCCGGAGCTCCCAGCCGTGGCTGGAGCCGTGCCGTCCGGGAGCGCAGGCCCGTGTGCTGCGGTTCGGAGACGGCCTGACGCCTCAGCGGGTGCACACGTGGCTGGCCGCGCCCCGGAAGTGCCTTGGAGGGAATGTGGGATGGCTCGCGGGCACCTCTCTGTCTTCCCTTCAGAGTCTCATCCGCTCGGACGTCAGCTTGGGGTGGTGGAGGCGCTGGGCCCGGCGCGCGCCCGCGGGAGGTCAGGGCCTGGCCGTGGGGCTGCGCGCTGCGCGCCCCCGATGGTGCACAAGTTGGGGGACCTTCTCAAATCTAGAGCCCCTCGTTTGTAGCTGCAGTCTTGACCTTTGACTTTGGGGAAAAAGTATCTTACGTTCACCGGCTTCCGTGTGGGTGACCTGAAGCCAGAGTGACGACCGCAGCGGCAGGACGTCCAGGGCAGAGGGTCCCACGTGGCAGTGTGACCCGGGCCGCCCGAGTGGGCCTCACCAGCGGGCTGCCCGCCAGCCCCGGTGTGTGGGGACGCATCCCGCGCACGCGGCGGACGCTGGGAGGGTCGCAGCTCTGTGTGCGCAGCTCTGTCGAGCGGCTACCGCGTCTCCCAGGCGGCCTGAGCAGCTGTGCGCAGAGCCTGCCGCTTCCCGGCTGCCACCTTGGGTGGGCTCCTGGCCCAGCGACAGGCCCTGTCCCCGCCTGTCTGGCTCCTGCTAGCTCGCGTGTGTGCCGTGGGGTTGGGGGCCAGGTGAGGGGCCCGGCTGCCTGCGGAGACGGGCCCTGTCCTCAAGGGGTGACCGTCACCGTCACATGCACCTCGATTTGAGTAAAGAGGTTATTTCATGAGTTCACGGCTGTGACCAGACTGTGTGACCAGTCATGTCTTTAAAGATTGAATCGTTAGAAGTTTACTTTTCTGTGGCTTAATTATACAACAACGAGGGAAGTTGGGCTGTATGTTTTATGGAGCCAAAAAGTTCCCTTAAAAGTGCTGCTTTCAAAGAGGGTCTCTGCTCTCCTGAGGGGCAAGTGTTTACTTACTTGCATTCACTGTGGGGCTGTTTCTGGGAAATCCTCTAGCCACGGAGATGGCCTGTTAGGAGGCGCGTCCTGGCTCTGGAAGGTTTGGGATTCGGTTGTGTGGCACTGTTTCGGCCGGTGCTCTGGGCCCCCAGATGTAGGTGCCGGGGCCCTGGCGAGGGCGCAGGCGGGGGGCTGCACCCCTGGGGCTCCCCGCCGTGGGCTGCAGGTGGCCTTTGAGGCCCCGAACCTCGTGCTGACACATGTGGGGGCGGCTTGGGGGCGGCCCAGGAAGGGAGCCTGACCCCAGAGTCGCTGAGGTCACACCCGGGCAGGTGGGAGACTGCTCCAGCGGAGGGGCGGCCACGCGGGGGGCCCCACGCAGCTGCTGCCCGTGACGCAGGGCCGGGAGTTCCGGGCGAGGCCAGGGGCGGTGTTGGGGAGACAGGGCCCTGGCCGGGCCACGGGGGCTGCTGTCGTGTGTGGTCTGGGGGGGCTGTGGCCAGGGTGCAGGGGAGGAGGCCAGCACACGGTCCCAGTTCCTGGGTCAGGAACCCTAAGCAGGGCTGGGGTGGCCTGCTGGCTCTCAGGGCCCCTTGTGGAGTAGCCGAGGGGGCTGGCACCCGAGTGGGCAGGGCTCTCTGCGGCTGGGGGAGAGCTGGTGTCGGCGGGCCGGCCCTGGGAGCCTCGGTCTCTGGCAGCCCGGGGAGGCCTTGGCTGGGGGCGGGG
>LNAC01000189.1:5784657-5799957 GCA_002007465.1 Ailurus styani
CCGGAGGCCCGTCTCGCGGGGCAGGCTGGCGTGCGGTGTGGGGCTGACGCGTGGTGTGGGGCTGACGCACAGGGAACCCAAGGTGCTTTACGTGAATGTGGGGGTCCGTTCCTGGGTCAGCGGGACGCTGCCTCCTGCACAACCCAGGGAAATGCTTTAAACCCGTATCTTTTCTGTTGCAGACTTAAAAAAACTCAAAAAGCCTTTGCTCCCTTGATCATGAAGATGGAGAGGAGGGTGACAGCCACGGGGAGCTGGCCCGTGTGACCCACACGGCCTCACGGGTATCGGCACCCCCGGCTCCAGCCACGGAGCGTGCGCCCCAGCCCCCGCCGCCCCGGCCCCGGCCCCTGGGCCTCTTGGGAGCCTGTGGCCGGCGAGGGTGAGGGCGGGAGCGGTGGGGGGCCGGTGACCGGGACAGCGCGGGGGAGGAGGGCGCCTTCCGTCCCGGCCGCGGCGACCTGGACCTGGGCAGATCGAGAGCAACGGACCCCAGGCGGGCGGGCGGGGGTCCCGGCCACCGCCCCGGTCTCCTCCCGGTGCACGGACAGAAGCTGGGCTACGCACAACTCTGAACATGAGGTGTAATTTTGATCCAGTCTTTGCTAAAGAAGTATTTTGGGTTTTTATGGCTTTTACGGTTCTGGAGGAAGCTGCTCTATTTTAAGTGAATTTTCAGAAGGGCGTTCTGTGACACGGGAGCCCGCGGGCCGACCCCAGCGCGGGGCTGTGACCCTTTTCTGAAACCCCTGGCATGCAGGGCGCGGGGGTCCGCGGGCACTGAGCAGCCGGCCTGCCACGGCCGTTCTTCCGGCTCTTGGGCGCTGGGCCGGCGGTGCTGGCGGCACCTGGTCTGACTGCAATAAAAGGCATTTGCTTCCCTGCGTTGGTTTCTGGCGGCAAGCAGTCGGGCCTTGGCCCCGTGGGTCTCATGCAACATGGGGTTTTCATTTAACAAAATGAGGGATTTCTGCCCGAGACACTGACCTCAGGGGGTGTGGGTAGGAGGGCGCCGTCTGTGGTAGTGAAGGAAACAGTGGTGACCTCTGCGGACCACAGCCGTTCATGGGTCACCATCCTTGTGCGGACGTGGACGGACGGTGCCGGTTGGCAGGACGCCGGGCTTTCTGGGGCCTGCCTGCTGGCCAGTTTCCTGCAGGGAGGGGGGTCCCACGGCCCACGGACCTGCCGCGTGCGCACGCCCCACGGCCTGGAGGCTGACATGGGCATTCGTGGAAGTCAGAAGTGGCCATCGTGGCTTCCCCGAGGACCGTCGAAGAACTCTTTTCTCCCACTCTCGGTTGCAGGCCAAGGGTCCCTGAGACTCTGGGGGGCCCAGTTCATCTTGTTCGCTCCTGGGGGGCCTCCCCAGGGAGCAGGCACCCTGCGTCTCAGCAGATGTGCTGTGGGCAGGGTCAGACGGGTGCAGAAAGCCGCCCGGGCTTTGTTCTAGAACAGTCTGCCTGTCCCGCTGGTGGCTCTCAACCATGGGGAGTTCAGAAAACACTGGCAGGTGGGCCCCTCCGGGGTGTTGCCCAATGGGATGCGCGGGCTGTGGGGAGCTGTCCGGGTTTAAGCCGAAGAGGAGAGAGAGACGACGCAGGTGCGGCAGAGCCGTTCCCTGGGACGCTGAGCCACCCTCGGTCCTCAGCAGCCTCCCGGGACTGCAGACCTTGGGCCGCGTGTGGTCTGGAGCAGGACCAGAGCCAGCGGGGCCCCTGCAATGCCATGGAGCCTTGGGCAGTTCCCGAGAGGGGCCTTTGGGGTCATGCTGGTGCCCGCGGGTGTCACCGGCGTCCCCAGAGCCACCAGGTCGCCAGACAGAGAGCCTCCGGGACCCGCAGGCAGGCCCTTGGTGGGCCCACGACTTGGGTCCCCAGATCGCTGCCCTGGACTTCGAGCACAACTGCCGGATTGTACCCTGAGGGGTGGGGTTTGGGGTTGAGTTTCTGGAGACAGACTGTGCACTTACCTGCGTGGAGCCAGCAGTCCCCACTCAGGACTCGGCTCCACGGTTGCCCCGTGGGTCCGGTGGGGCAAAGTCCCTGTGTCAGCAAAGCCTGGCCATGGGGCTGTGGGGCAGCAGAGGTGGGGGGAGATGGGGGGGCCTCGGGGACATCATGGAAGGGTACGGGCCGCTGGAGGGCCCTCCCGGGCTGAGTCCTTGGCCGCAGCTGGCTGGGGGTCCTGGGCTGGCGTGTCTGCTGCAGGCCCCAGGCTGGGACAAGACGGGAGAGGGTCAGACTCAGAGGGTGTGCATGGTGGGTGGGAGCAAGCCCAGGTGGCCCCCAGATCTGGGGACTCTTGGGGCAGGTGGCAGGCGGGGGGTGGAGGACTCCTCACGTCCAGTGGGCTGGGAGAGCGCCGACGGCGTGTCCGTGTCGGGCTCTGCGCCGGGCAGTCGGGAGCCAGGGGGGCGGGGGGCTCGGGGAGGCCCAGGCCAGGTAAGGTGCTGTGGCGGTCCTGCGGTGGCATGAATGTGGACACTGCAGGGCCCTGGTCGTCAAGGGCCCTTTGAGGGCCGTTCACCCCTGCGCCAGGGAGGACGGGTGCTGTCCCTGGTGCTGACCCTCCAGGGGTACGACGCTGGGTCGGCCCAGGGTCCCCCCTGCCGGGAGGTGGGCAGGCTTGGGGAGGCTCCCCCAGCTCGGTCGGCTTGGAAGCAGCCCCTGATCTGCGGCTTCCCCCCTGCCCGGGGCTCCTGCTCGTTCCCCGACCCTGTCCCCGCTCCTGGGCCCTCCCCCACTCCGGGCCTCCCAGGGCAGGGGGCGCCAGCGGGGTCCTGACAGGGAGCGGCCTGAGGCTGGGAGATGGAGGTGGGGCCTGTTGGCTGAGAAGCTGGACAGCAGCCCCCTGCACTTGCCCTCACAGCCCAGGCTCCCCGTACCCTCTGTCCAAGGCCTCACCCATCACTCCACACTCCCCCAGAAACCGCCCCCCCTCACTCTTGGGGCCAGTGCCTGCCCCCTCCCTTCGGCCCCACTACGTCCCTGCTGAGGGATCTCCAGAAACCAGGCCCGGGGAAGGCAGCCCACTGGGGATGGACGGGCCCTGAGCCCCTGCCCACAGCCCCAGCCACATCTCGGCCGGCCCGTGCATGGGGCCCTCATGGCCGTGGTTCTGGCCGACTGTGCACTTGCCCACCAGGCGGCTCGGGGTGGCTCTGAGGGAGGAGGCACGGCCGGGGGCCTTGATCCCAGTGGGCAGTGCTGAGGCCGGTGGTGGCAGCCTACCTTGTGCACAGGCCTCTCGCCCCTTGTCCTGGGGTTTCCCCGGCCACCTCTGCCCGAATGCCAGTGCCCAGACCCTGCAGACACCCTGTCTCCCTGCCGACCGGAGCCAGGCGACAGAGGGCAGAGGTGGCCGGGGACAGGGTGTCTGCAGTCCTTGCCTTCTCACCCAGCGAGCGAGACGATGTGTTCACTTTCTGTGAAGGCACGAGCTGTGACCCCTGTCTCTCTGGCCTCTGGGTGCAGGGGGGCCTCCCGGAGGACCCTGCACCCCATGCTGGTCCTGATGGCCTCCTGACCCCTGGCCAGGGACGCAGATGCAGACTCGTCTGCAGAAGCATCAGAGAGCCAGGTCGCAGGGGCCCCTGTCTCGCTCGTTTGGCAGGTGTTGCTGAATGACCGCCGGGCGCTGCGTGGGCCTGGGGATGCGAGGGATAGGCGCTGTTGGGAAGTTGGTCCCACTGTGTGCAAGCCCGGGGGGCGGGGGGAGCAGCCTGGAGGCTCCAGGGCCACCCGGGGCTCAAGGGGAGCGAGGGTCCAGACGCCCTCCCTGGCGCACTGTCTGACCTGGCGCGCTGTCTGAAGGTGGACGAAGAAGGCCCGTGAGCCGAAGGGAAACTTACACACTGTTTCCAGAAGTTACCTGCTGCAGCAAAACCTGACAGAATTACAAGTGGAAATCCACAAGCCCGACCTCGCTGGAGTCGTACTCCTCCCCTGGGAGCCACCAGGAGGGAGGCCCCGGAGGAAGCAGTACCGACGCCCAGGATTTCTCCCCCGGCGGCTGAGCTCCAGCCCGTCCGCGGAGCCCCAGCAAGGCGGGCGGGGGCCGCAGGGTGTCGGCCAGGAGTAGCCCGGGGAGAGAGTGTCCCTGTCGGTCCAGGCACCGGGATCGCCCAGACCGTATTTTCGCCGCACCCGGCAACAACGAGATAGCAAGCACAACCTCGTGTGTTTGGGACTCTAAAGTGCACTTCGCTTGACTCATTGGCCACAGAAGAAATCATCCTACGAGGTAGACGATAGAGCTGAACGATCCCGAAAGTGGTCCATCCGTCAAAACTCGTTAAATGTATCTTAGGTTGTAGAAGGAAGGACGTCGGTAGCCCCCCGTGATCGTGTGAGAGAAAACGAGTGGGAACCAGCCAGCCCAGCTTCCGACTGAAGAACGAGGCAGAGGTCCGCAGACGTCCTCGAAAGGAAGTAGGTATCGTGGATTTTGAGGAGTGCAGTGGTGTCTGTCCTGCCCCACCCCGATCTCAGCCCGCAGAGTCACTGCTGACCCCGCCGTGGGGAACGGGAGAGGAAAGCCGAAGGGACAAGGGGGAGCGCGGTCCCGAGTGCGGGCGCCGGCGGGTGACGAGGCCGCGGAGCGCGGAGAGCACGTTGCCGGAAGGGTCCTGAGGGGCCGCCCGGGAAGGTCCGGGGCGAGGAGTCGTCTTGGGACGGTGGAGGGCTGTGCAGGCCGGGAGGAGAGTGGGGCTGGTGTGGCCACTGGGAGGGGACGGACACGTTCCTGGAGGAAGGGCGCCGGCAAGTGAGTGGAGAGGAGGGCTCGCCTGGGCTGTCTCGGGCAGCGGTGTGTGGCGGGTGGTGGTTACACCGTCCCGTGTGACAGGCACCGGCGCAGGCTGGCTGCCGAGCCGGTCCTGCAGGACGCACAGTGTGATCCTGACGTGAAGTCCGGACGCGGGGTGGGGGCTGCTGAGGGCCGTCGGCTGACCGCTGTGGCCACGGTGCTGGGGAGGCCCCGGGGTGGGCCTCTGAGAGCCGCCTCTCCCTGTCCCCTGCCTCTGCCAGATGGCCGGAGGGCACTGGGGGGCCCGGGACCGAGCCCACAGGGCCATCGGGAGCCTCTGCTGGGCCTGCCTGGGCAGTAGGCCCGGAGGCCACCCTTCCCACCTGCTTTCCTGCCGCCCACACAGCCGCCGTGTGCGTGAAGATGCTCAGGGCGCTCCCGCTGTACCCCAAGGTTAAGGTCATGGGCAAGCAGGGTCTGGCTCCTACAGCCTTGTCCCGCCCTCCAGACAGCAGGGAGGAGGCCCTGGTCCGCTCACGGGGGTGCCAGCCCATCCAGCCAAGCCCCTCGCTCCCTCTTCCCTGCGCCCCTGACCTTGGTCCCCCAGCTGCGCGACCCCTCCCGACTTTGGCCTTGGCGTCACCTCAGATGGGAAGCCCGTCCCCCGGCGTCCAGTCACGTGCTTTTTCTATTTGCACTTGTGAATATGGCCTCTTGAAGCCTCGTTAAGTTACTTCTGTTAATTTATATCGTTGTAGAGGACGGCCCATTTCATCAAGGAGATCTGCCATGTTGACTCATCACTCCGCACCTCTCCACCCCCCCACGCCCCCCGGTGCTCGGCCCTCGCAGCCCCACTTCTCGCGCTCTGGCCAGAGGTTGCTTTATTTCGTTTATTTATTTTGAGGACCGGCTCTTGGATTTACTGATGAGTTCTTCCATTTTTCTTGTTTCCAATTCATTAATTCGCCTTTATCTTTACCCCTCCTGCTCCTGTGGATTTACTTTATTGTTCTGTTTTCCCTCCTTGTGTCGAATGTTTAGGGCATTTATTATCGGTCTCTCTTGCTCAGTAATAAAAGCATTTAAGGTTGTGAATTCCCCACCGGCTCCTCCCGCAGCCGGCTCCGCGTGCGTGCGTCCTCGCTCTTCTGGAAGGTTGTAAATCCCCTGTCCTGGCGACTTATTTACTCTCTGACCGAGGAGTTATTTAGGCGAGCGCTTCTGATTCCCACCTCATCTGGCTTCTCTTTTAGCTCCTTTGATGAACTTTTAGGTGGGTCGCCCTGGTTTAAGCAGGGAGGCTGCAGACGTGTGATGGTTGGGGTGCAGCGAGGCACACGTGCCTGTGGGTCTGTGTGTGCGGGCACATCCGCGTGCACGCCCCGTGCGTGTGCACTCCCGCCCATGCGTGGGTTCGCAAGCACGCGTGCCTGCCGCTCTGTCCTCGTGGCCGCACGTGCGTGCGAACGTATGTAGCCTGTAGCGTGTTCTGTGGTTTCTGACCGGGCCGCTGCCCCCCGGTCAAGGGCGTTCACGAGACGACCACTCCCTCGAGGGCCCTCGTCCTCACTCCAGTTTTGTCCCCCGCTCCTGGGTGTCTGGCTGTGGTCTGGGCCGCGCAGGCGGTCTGGCGGGCCGGGGTCCCCGCTGTGCTCACCACACGCATCGCTGACCCCACACCCCTGGCTGAGGGCCGGATGGCCGGGTCCGCTGTGGACCGGACGTGGAGGCGTGTGAAGGGCCCGTCCCTGGGTGACCTGGGGAGCGCAGGTCCGACACCGGTGGGCAGCAGACGGCAGGCTCGTCCTGGGGCTCACGTCGTCCCTGCCCGCTGAGGAGCGGCCGGGCAGGTGCGAGGAGCACCGGAGAGGCCCCGGGCGATTTTCAAACAAAGTTCCATTTAGTTCCTAGTTTGCTAATTACACAAAACGATGAGTAGATGTTAACTTTATTATTTTTACTCATCTATGGAGATGATCGTATAATATTTCTTCTTTAATCTGTGTAGGAGTTTTCCAGGGCTGCTGAAACAAAGGCCGCGGCCCGGGAGACGCTGATGGTCTCAGAGCCCTGCAGGCTGGGGGTCCGAGATCCAGGTGTGGGGAGGTGGGGTCCCTCCGCGGCCTCTGCCGTGCCGTGGAGATGGCTGTCCTCTCCGTGGACAGAGGAGAGCTGGTCGTCCCTCTGTGTGTGTCTGTGTCCTGATCTCTTCGTATAAGGACAGCAGTCAGATTGGATTAGTGCCCACCCCACTGACCTCGTTTTATCCGAGCAGCTGCTTTAAAGACCCTCTCTCCAATGTTTACATTCCAGTAACAGACACACAACAGAAATTTACCACCGTGACGCTTCTAAGTGGGCAGTTCAGCGGCATCAGCAACACTCACAACGTCGCCAGCACCCCACCCCCACCTCCAGGACTTCCTCCTCTCCCCACACTGCCCCCAACACGCACTGGCTCCCCGTCTCTCCCGCCCCCAGCCCCCGACACCCTCCGGTCCCCTTCTGTCTCTATGATCTGACTCCTCCGGGGACGCACGGAAGGGGGGTCATGCAGGGTCGTCCCTGGTGGCTCATGTCACGGAGCAGTGCCCTCGGGGTTCATCTGGGTGGGCGCAGGTGTCACAATGTCCTTCCTGTTTAAGGCTGGATAACAGTCCATTGTGTGGGTTGTGTGTCTGTTTTGTCTATCCATCCGTCCATCCATCCATCCTTCCTTCCATCCATCCATCCATCCCTCTATCCATTTATCCTCCTGTCCATCCCTCTGTCTGTCCATCCATCCATCCATCCATTCTCCACCTGTTTGTCCATCTGTCCATCCGTCCATCAGTCCTTCCATCCTTCTAGCCATCCGTCTGTCCTCCATCTGTCCATCCATCCATCCATCCACCCATCCATCCTTCCATCTGTCCATCATCTATTCATCCGCCCATCCATCTATCTGTCCACCCATCCATCCATCCGTCTGTCCATCCATCCATCCATCCATCCATCCGTCTGTCCATCTGTCCGTGGACCCTCAGGTGCCTCCCTCTCTCAGCTGCGGTGCATGACCGTGAATGTGGGGGTGCCAGCATGTCACGAGACCCTGCTCTCCGTTCTCCGGGGAACACACCTGCACCTGGAGTGGCTGGGCCGTGGGCTCGTCCCGGCTTATTTGTCGGGGGACCCTCCACACTGTTTCCCACGGCGGCCGCTGCCCATGGAGCCCGGGGCTCCCGTTTGCCCACGTCCTCGACGGCTTGTGGGCTCTGCTCCTCTGAGAGCAGCTGTCCTGCGGGCTGGGACGTGGGGTCTGTGAAGTGTTTTTTGCTGTTATACCGAACACCTGCATTATAGTAAGAAATTTATTGAAACTTTATGGCCTAACATGGCCAATTTTTATAGATATTCCACCTGTGCTTAAAAAGAGAGTGTATTGTGAAAATGTCTGCAGCATTGTGTGTATGTCTGTTAGGTCCAGATTTATTGGGCAAACCTACACCCTTACTGAGTGTTCTGTCTGCCGGACGCATCGAGTCCTGGTGCCGTTACACTCTGGCGGCTGATTTGTCTGTTTCTCTTGGCGGTTTGTGCTTGTGTTCACATTTAGAATTATTATACATTTCTGTTGCATCGAACCTTTCGTGACTACGGACTGCTGCTGTGTCTCCAGCGGTCCTTGTGCTCACACTCTGTTTGGCCTCATGGGGGTGTAGATGCCCCACCTTTCTTTGCGTCACCATGCGCACCAGCCCTTCCTTCCTGCCAGTGGCTCTGAGTTTCCTCCAGGTGTCGTTTGTCTTCAGCCTGAAATCTTTTCTTTTTTTTAAGATTTTGTTTTTAAGTGTTCTCTACACCCAGCGTGGGGCTCGACCTTCACAACCCTGAGAGCAGGAGTCGCACTCTCCACTGACTGAGCCCGCCGGGCGCCCCTGAAAGCTTTTCTTTAATGTTTGTCGTAGTCAGGGATGCTGTCTCAGCCTTCCTTCCCCTGCAAATACATTCCTTTGCCCTCGTTTTCGAAGGGTCATTTTGCCAGATAACAGAATTCCGGCGTGTCTTTCCTTTCCTATTCTTTCAAGAAACTGTCCGTTGCCTCCTGGCTTGGATCGCTTTCAATGAGAAGTCAGAGTGGTTTCGCTGTTTTCCCCGTCCATGACGTGTCCTGGGTTGTTTTGTTTTTCCTGGAAGCTTTTAAGATTTTCTCTGTATTTTGGGTTTCCAGCAAGTTGGCTGCAATGCATGCAGGAACGGCCTTCTTGTTTTGGCTCAGGGTGGCTTCGTGCCGGACCCTCTTCTCCCCGCTGCGCTCGGGCTTACACGTGTCCTACCGTGGGCCTGTGCTGGGGCCCGAGCCTGGCCACCTCCCCCTGTTCCTGCAGGCGGGACCCCTCCCTGAGGAGCACCCTGTCTGCCTGGACGCGTGCTGGGGGAGCAGGAAACCATGATGCCAAGTGGCAGGTGGGACCCCGCAGCCCTGTCCCCGACCTGTGGAGGACACGGGCATGCCCCCGGGGCCGGGGCTGAACACGAAGGCCTGGGTGTCATGTGTGTGTCTGTGTGGGATGACGGCCACACTTGCTGCGGGCCGCAGGGGTGCAGCCGTGCGGAGAGGCTTGCGTTGCTGGCGCCTGGGCACCGCAGGTCAGCGGGCTGAGGGCACCGGGCCATCCTCGTTCCATTATCTTACTGTGATTTTAAAGTGTTACTATCACTCACTGGAAACATCCTTTTTGTTGTGAGTGTGTCGGAGATTTATTGATTTGGGTGTTAAGTTTACATGTTACTGTATCCAAACTCAATGTCTTCTTTTTTTTAAAAGATTTTATTTATTTATTTGACAGACGGAGAGATCACAAGTAGGCAGAGAAGCAGGCAGAGAGAGAGAGGAGGAAGCAGGCTCCCCACTGAGCAGGGAGCCCGATGCGGGGCTCGATCCCAGGACCCTGAGATCATGACCTGAGCCCAAGGCAGAGGCTTTAACCCACAGAGCCACCCGGGTGCCCCAAACTCAATGTCTGCTTTGAAAATTTTGTTTGAGGTGCGGTCCACAGCGTAAGACCACCTGTGGCTGTTTTAAGGCACATGCGGTGCGCTCACCCAGTGCGCAGCTGCCCCCGTGTCCCCTGCCCTTGGCGGTCGCTCCCCCTTGTGCAGCGGCCTCGTGCTGGTGACGGGCTCGCTCTGGGCCCAGCGTGGCCCGGGGCGTGTGTTCCTGCGGTGACTGCTCGCGCTCCGGGCCGGGCAGGCTGCGGCCCTGGGCCAAACCCGGCCCCTGGCGCTGAGGCTGGGAGCGCTCGGCGGGACGCGGCCGCCTGGGCTCGTGGCAGAGACCGTCTGACCGTGAAATGCAAACGGGGGCTCTGCTCTTTACGAAAGTTGCCAACCTTGCAGTCCACGCTGCGCCCTTTAGGTGCCCAGCCTCTGCCGCCAGCCCGCCCAGCTGCCTCCCCAGACGCGTGTCCCTGCGGCCGTGTATTCAGGGCCGGGGCCGGGAGCCGCTGTGGGGTCACAGCGGGGCCCGCACAGGCTGGGGCGTGGGGCCTCCGGCTCCGAGAGGCTGCGTGGTTCGCGGTGGCGCCCGCGTGGTGCTGGGTGTGCTCCGGGGATTCCGGCGGGGTCCTGCGCTCCAGGGCCGGCCAGACCTCCTGCAGGAGCTGGACCGTGGGCCCCTGGGGCGGCGGGAGGCTCGCCTCCTCTTCCCCGGGGGAGCCAGCACGGCCCCAGGCAGTCCCGGGAGGGTGGTGTCCTGTTCTGCCCAGAATTGGCCTGACGCCCACCCCCCGTTGTCCCCAGTTGCCCTCGGGCATGGCCTCTAGGGTGCACAGTCCAGCCAGGGGGTAAGGGCTGGTCCCCGGAGGCCCCTGCTGTCTCCCACCCTGTGGCTGGGTGGTCCTGCGGTGGCTCCTGACAGCCGCTGGGTGGCAGCAAAGATCACCCTGGCAGTGCCTTCTCCCTCGGGCTGGCCTGGAGCCCAGGGGCTGGGGGTGCAGATCCTCTGGGGCCCGAGGTAAAGCGGCAGTGGGGACCTTGGTCAGTCCCGCCAGCCCCACTGCCCCAGGCCCTCTGGTGGCTCCTGCCGTGTCCTGGCCAGGGCTGGTCCAAGGAAGGGATTACGGCTGTCCCCAGAGGAGTGTTTGGCACTGGGGGGACATGGATGGGGAAGACACAGCTCCTGCCCATCCCCCGCCCGGCCCAGTGAAGCCCAGTGTCCAAGGGGATTGTTGAGTGCACCAGCTCTGGGTGGGGGTGGGCTGTGGCTGTGGGTGTGGTCCTAGGTGAGTGTGGGTCCCAGGTGGGCTGTGGGTTGGTCCCAGGTGGCCTGTGAGTTGGTCCCAGGTGGCCTGTGGGTTGGTCCCAGGTGGACTGTGGGTTGGTCCCAGGTGGGCTGTGTGTGTGTGTGTGGTCCCAGGTGGCCTGTGGGTTGGTCCCAGGTAGGCTGTGTGTGGGTGTGGTCCCGGGTGGACTGTGGGTTGGTCCCAGGTGGGCTGTGTGTGGGTGTGGTCCCTGGTGGACTGTGGGTGTGGTTCCAGGTGGGCTGTGGGTGTGGGTGTGGTTCCAGGTGGGCTGTGGGTTGGTCCCAGGTGGGCTGTGGGTGTGGTCCCAGGTGGGCTGTGGGTGTGGGTATGGTCCCAGGTGGGCTGTGGGTGTGGGTGTGGTCCCAGGTGGGCTGTGGGTTGGTCCCAGATGGGCTGTGGGTTGGTCCCAGGTGGGCTGTGGGTGTGGTCCCAGGTGGGCTGTGGGTGGGTGTGTGGTCCCAGGTGGGCTGTGGGTGGGTGTGTGGTCCCAAGTGGGCTGTGGGTGTGGGTTGGTCCCAGGTGGGCTGTGGGTGTGGGTGTGGTCCCAGGTGGGCTGTGTGTGTGTGTGTGTGGTCCCAGGTGGGCTGTGGGTGGGTGTGGTCCCAGGTGGACTGTGGGTTGGTCCCAGGTGGGCTGTGTGTGTGTTTGTGGTCCCAGGTGGGCTGTGGGTGTGTGTGTGGTCCCAGGTGGGCTGTGGGTGTGGGTGTGGTCCCAGGTGGGCTGTGGGTGTGGGTGTGGTCCCAAGTGGGCTGTGGGTGTGTGTGTGGTCCCAGCTGGGCTGTGGGTGTGGTCCCAGGTGGACTGTGGGTTAGTCTCAGGTGGGCTGTGTGTGTGGATGTGGTCCCAGGTGGGCTGTGGGTTGGTCCCAGGTGGGCTGTGTGTGTGTGTGTGTGGTTCCAGGTGAGCTGTGGCTTGGTCCCAGGTGGACTGTGGGTGTGGTTCCAGGTGGGCTGTAGGTTGGTCCCAGGTGGGCTGTGGGTGTGGTCCCGGGTGGGCTGTGGGTTGGTCCCAGGTGGGCTGTGGGTTGGTCCCAGGTGGACTGTGGGTGTGGTCCCAGGTGGGCTGTGGGTGTGGTCCCAGGTGGGCTGTGGATGTGGTCCCAGGCGGGCTGTGAGTTGGTCCTAGGTGGACTGTGGGTGTGGTCCCAGGTGGGCTGTGGGTGTGGTCCCAGGTGGGCTGTGTATGTAGGTTGCTCCCAGGTAGACTGTGGGTTGGTCCCAGGTGGGCTGTGGATGTGGTCCTATGTGGGTTGTGTAGAATTTATGGATGGGACCCTGAGCCCAAAGAGTGGGGTGACTCGCCTAAGGCCACATAGCTCACAGGGGAGCTGGAATCTTCCAGCAATCACTCTGTGGTTAGTGAGGAGCCCCGTGGGTTCGAGCCCTTGGCCCCCACTGATGTGCCGCAAGACCTTGGGCGGAGCCCCCACTGAGGGGAGACCCTGGGAGGAGCTGCTCCTGGGACCACAGGGGAGCCATGAGGGGCTTGGGAGCTCCAGAGGGAGGGCGCCAGTGAGGGCCCAAGAGCCCCTTCTGCTGGGCTCCGTGCCCGCTCCCAGCTGGCCTCGGCTGCAGCTCCTGGGCCCTCGGCCTGGCGTGCACGCTGGCTCTTGCCGTGGGAGCACAAGCGGATCAGACCCGGCTGTACGGGGTTTGGGCTCAGAGGGTGGCGGGCTGGGCACCCCTCAGTCTCCCTGATCCTGAGGCTGTTGGAGAAGCGGTCATGACACCTACGGGTCCTGGGAAGTGTGCCCTCCACGAGGGATCCCAATGTCGCTCAAGGGACAGAGCCGCCAGCTGGCCAGTGCCTGTGGCTCGGGCACGGTCAGGTCTGGGGGGGCCCCTCCCTGGGCTGGCCCAGGCGGGGCCCTGCGCCCTCTGTGTGGGGAAGCTGTGCGGGGGACCCAAGGCCAGGCCGGGGCCGGGGTGGCTGGGCCCTGGGCAAGGCAGCCACAGCCTCTGCAGTCCTGGTGGGGGCCACAGGCGATGCCCATTTCACGGGCACACACGACCCCCACGTCCTCCTGGCCTGGCACCAGATGCCAAGCCCTCCGTGTGTCCTTCCATGGCCCTCTCTGGAGCGGGGGGTCTCCCTCGGGCCCTGGGTCCCGCAGAAGCAGTGGGCCTTTCCCTTGGAGGACGGGCTGTGCGTGGGGGGTACTGCCCGAGGCCCGCCGGGACCCCAACCACAGCAGCAGCGCCAGTGCTGAGCCGAAACCCCAGCCGTGACCTCCACCCCTCCCGAAGCCCAAGGTCACCCTGACGCCTCACCCCGACCCCACCCCGCCCTCCAGACGACTCACTTGGACTTGTCACTGCTGGGGTCAGGTGCCCGGGGCCCTCCTGCCCCCCCCCCAGCCTCCCAAATGGGGGCAGCCCACACCGGACTGGCTGCAGCCCCCGGAGATGGAGCGAGACAGGTTGGGTGGGCTGGCGGGCTGGGCAGGCGCTGCCCCAACCCCCTTTCACGTTACCTGTCCCCCCGGCTCGTCTCAGCGGGGGCCTCGCTCTGCTCTCTGGGGCCGCTCCCTGCCAAGCCCCGGGTACCCGTCCTGTCCTGCAGCTCTCCCCACCCGGAGGCCTGGGGGGACTGGTCCCTCCCCCTCGGACAGGTGCACAGGGACCCCATCCCAGCCCCTGTGACCAGGACCCTGTCTCTGGGTCTCTGGGGGACCCCCCCGTCCTGTTGCAGGGTTTTCCTGCTGGGCCCGCGAGCCCAGGAGGCCTCTCGGCGTTGGACGCGTCGGGTTTCGGTCGCGCTGCTGCTGCGGGGCTGATGGCGTGGGTCTCTCACCGAAGCACAGGCCAGGCCCGGCCGCGGGGCTCCTCCTGGGCCCGCGTGTCACGGCCCCTCGTGTCCTGTTGGTCAGGTCAGGTCTGATGGCCGGACCCAGGGGGTGTCTGGCCCCTGCCGAGGCTGCGGCTGTGGGTCCTGTCTGGGGACTCGCCCCTCTGCCTGGGGCCACGCTACCCAGGCTGCACTGGCACTGAGCACGCCGGCCCCGAGCCTGGGCCGCGCTGCCTCCCACGCCGCGGCCGACGTCCTTGAGTGACCCTTCGGGAGGCGCCGCGTGAGGACGCGTTCTGCTGTCCTCTGACCCGGGGAGCAGCACCGCCGGGATAGGGTTCCCGGCCGGCTGTCTGGGGAAGATCAGCAGCCTGGCCTGTGCCCTGCAGGGGTGCGGGGGGCCGGGGCCAGCCCGGTGCCGTCGGCTCTCCCCTTTGGTTCACGTGGAGGACTGTGTTACTGCTTCTGGGGGCGAGAAACATCTGGAGGGCCCGGGCTGGGAATCTGTCGGGGGGCTTTGCCGGGGTCCCCCTCGGCCCCGCTGGGCCGTCACGTCTGGGACTCAGACTGGGTGGTCTCGCTGCCTCGCCGGCTCCGTGTCCTCCCTGGGCAGTGGGGTGCCTGGACCCGCCTGGCGCCCAGCTCTCCTGTCACCCGGGGCTCACGGGGCGTTTCCCCCGGGCCATGGGGCTGCAAGGGACACCGGACACCCTTGGGCCCCCGCCGTTGCCGTACTGAGGCTGCGCTCTGGGGCCCTGCCCTCCGTCTCTGCCCCTTGAAGACAATCTCCCGACTCTCCCAAGGGGCCCCCGGGGTGCCCGACCTCGGCAGTCCCTGCGTGAGCCCGGCCGTGAGCTCCCGCCCCCACCCTGCAGGGCCCTGGTGGGGGGCCGAGTCCCCTCCACGGACAAGGAGCTGAGGCCCGGCAGGGTGGGCAGGCCTCCCTGAGGGGACCGGGGTCAGCTCCCCCGTGTCCCGCCAGCCCCTCCCGCTCCTGCGGGCCGAGTGGCGTGTCCCCCGCGCGGCTGTGGTTGGGGACGGGGCAGGAGGCAGCCGGCTCTCCCTGCGGACGCCGAGGCCGGACGGTGGGCCAGGCCGCCGGGACCCCGTCGGGAGGCGCCGAGGGGGAAGGCAGGGCCCACAGCCCTCCCGGGGGGGCCCGGGCCGGCCCGCGCACGTGCTGGGGGCTCGGGGAGGGGATGCCCTGTCCCCCCGGGGGCCGCGCCCGGCCAGGCACCGAGCTTCTCACCGCTCGCCGGAGACGGAGCCCGTCAACGCGGCGCCCTCGACTTTTTTCTCCTCCCCAATTAATTAATTTAAATTGACCATTAAGTCAGCCGAGTTTTTGATTGATATTTTCATTAGCGGCCCTGTCCGACGCCCCAGGAATGTATGGTAATGTCCGCGGGCGGGCGGGCCGCCTCCTCCCGGCGCTGAGTTATGGCCGCGCCGCCGCCTCCCGGGCTCATTGGAATTC
>LNAC01000189.1:5800536-5821453 GCA_002007465.1 Ailurus styani
GCACGGGGGGCTCTCCAGCTGAGTGACCGTGCAGCTACGTCCGTGCTCCATGCCTCAGTTTCCCCACTTGTATGAGGGAGGAGCACGGTGCCTCCCCATTGCAGGAGGCCCGCCTGGGAAAGCACGAGGTTGTCTGCGGACACCCCCGAGTCCCCACGTGGGGCCTCTCCTTCCGGCTCGCGCTGTCCCGGCCCCTCCCACGGCGGGCTGATCTGCGGGGGGAGGCGGCTGCTCCCGTCCCGCCCGTGCCCCGGGAGCCGCGGGGGCCGGTGCACTAACCGCCGACCTCGGGCCCGATGGGGAGTTCCTGGAGACCCTCGGCGTGCTTGGAAATGTGGAACCCCGAGGGCGGGCCCCTGCGCAGGCCAGAGGGAGGCAGAACGGCGTGGACGACATCTGCGGGGTGGCCCTGGGGGCCCGGGGGGGAGGGGCAGGGCTCTGAGGTTGGGAGGCCTGGGGAAGAGGTAGTGGGGCGCCACCCCTCGAGGGCCCAGCTGGGGGCCCGGGGCTGGGGAGCACCCCGCGGGAGGGCTGTCAGTCCAGGTGTCCAGGCCCGAGTTTGACTGACCCATGGGCTGAGCAGTGTGACCCAAGGGTGGGCTGTGTCCTGAGCTGACTGCGGGGTGCCAAACCGTGGAGCTGGGGGGACATCACCCCTGGCTGCCGTGACGGGGACTGACGTTTGCCCCGATCGGTGGGCCCTCATGGGGTCTCGGAGCTGGGGTGGGTGGGGCCATTGGTCAGCAAGGGAGAGGGCATGGGGGTCGCCGAAGCCCCACAGGGTGGGGCTGCTGCTGTGTCCTTGGTCTCTGCAGCTGGGGACAGACTTGTGCCTGGGGCCCCCACCCCAAGCTCCTGGGGCCCTTGCTTGTCAGGATCAAGCCAGATACCCTCCCAGGCCTGCATTCCTAAATCTTCCTTGAAGCTGGATGGGGTCCTAGGACTCTTCTGGCTCGTGTGAGTGCAAGTGTTGGGCAGAACTTGGGGGAAAGCTCCTTACAAGTGGCGGACCCAGAGGGGAAAAGCACCTCTACCTTTTGCATTTCTTTTTTCCTGCTTCCTGAACAAAGGTGTGATGGCTGGGGCTCTGGCAGCTGTTTGTACCAGGAGGCGACCTCGAGGCAGGAGGCCACATGCAAGGAGATGGAGCAGGAAGATTGAGAGGCCTGGCCCCCTGAGGACCGTGGGACCCAGGCCAGCCCTGGTGTAGCCACCCCCAGCTCCCGTCTGCGCCACGAGGAATGAACTTATAACTTACTAAAGCCACTTTGGGTGGTGGTGTTTCTGGGGTTGGGGTTTTGGTGGGGGATCAGCCAACACCATCCCCGACTGAGGCGGGAACCTAGGAGAATCCGCCCCACGTGGACACAGCTCCCTGGAAACGCCTGCCTTCTCGGGTCTGGAGTGAATGGACCGAGCTTGGGGCAGGTCCTGTGCGGGGGGGGCCCTCTTGTTCAGCGGCAGTGGTCAAACGTGCTTGGACTGCTCTCCCACAAGAAAACGAAACCACATTTATGAGGCATCGCTGGGTTTAATGTATCATCAGGAAATGTGGAGACGAGACAAAACGTGGAGACGAGGTGGCTGCGTGAGACTTCGGAGGGGCCGCTCAGGACCCAGGGACTCCATGCGCTGTGGGACCCGAGGGACCACCGAGGCCCCCGCCGCGCCCCACCGCCCAGCTTGCCTGTCTGCGCTCCCCAGCGGCCGCTGCTGCCTCCCGGCCCCTCCTGCCTGGGCTCCGGTTGGTCAGAGACGGTGGTGCGGGGGGCGGGGCAGGGGGCTGCTGCGGCTTTAGGAGGAGGGGGCCCAGGAGGCCTGGGGGCGAGCAGGGACGGTAGGGGTGGGCAGGGCGGACGGCCCAGGTGATGGAAAGAGCGCAGGCGGCAAGTGGGGGCCCAGGCGGGGACCGTGTCCCCGAGGGGACAGCCCCTGTGTGTGCAGGCCAGCGGGCGCGTGAAGGCCAGGACAGCCTCCCCCACCTGCACTGGGCCCCGGACTCCTGGGTGCTGCTGGCACCGCATGCCCTCCGGTGGTTCCAGGGGCCTGGGCCCGGCGGGGGTCCGGGGTAGGCAGTGGCCACCGCACAGCGGTCTCAGCCTCGTTCGCCTGCTCAGGGTGGGGGCGAGGGGGGCCGCCCCCCGGGGGCGGGGCGGGGGCTGCTGCTGGACAGCACGCGGGCTCGTCCCTCGCTGCGGCTCGTGGGCGAGGCGGGGGCACAGCCCCTCCCCAGGGCGCTGGGGCTGCTGCGCTGTCCCGTGTAGAAGGTGCCAGAGCCCGGGGGGTTAGGGTTAGGGTTAGGGTTAGGCGTGGCCAGGCTCCCCAGGGCCCCTCCCCTGCAGCCTCCCACGTGTCCCCGCAGCTCCGGGCGGGGTGTCCCGAGTCTGAAGGCAGGAGCCTGCTTACGTATTGCATTAATTCAGGCTGTACTTCACAGCCGCCGCGGCAGCCCCGGAGCCCTCGGGGCCCCCACGAGCCCGGGCTCGTTTCTCCTCTCGGCGCAGCCCGGGACGGGCTTCCTTCTGTTGCCAACAGGGGCCTCCCAAGGTCTTGGCAGGGTCCTGCCCGAGGGGGACCCAGGGAGGTGTGCACAGCCGGTTCCGGGATGGGGCCAGCGGTGCTGGGATGTTCCCTGCCCACTCCCGCCTGCAAGGGTCGCTCCCTGCTGGGCCGGGGGCAAGGGAGGGACCGGCGACCGCTTGGCCGCTGGTGGGTGTCCTGTGGAGCCGTCTTGGTGCACACCAAGCCCCTCTCCCCGCCAGCATCGGGCGGGTCCCCAGCCCTCACCTGTCGCGATCGCCTCAGCTGGGCCGCCAGGGACACCGGGGTGCAGAGCTGGGGCTTGGGTCAGCGGTTTGCACCCGGGGGGCCAGCCTCGGCCCAGTGCTTCCTTACCACCCACCAGTCTGCGCACGTGCCCGCAGCAGCTGCCACCTCGAGGCCCTCGTCCGGCAGGAGGCGCCCCCTGGCACATGCTTCTCTAGGGGGCCGGGTGGCTGCGAGCCTCCCTCCCTGGCCCCGCTCCCCCGTTGGCTGCCGTCCCTCCTGCGGCGGCCGCCGAGCCACACGCAGGTCATGTGATTCCTGGATAAGGACCCTGGTGCGTTGTAGACATGAGCAAACGGATGAGCCCCCGCTAAATGGCAACCTCAGAAGCTCCAGAGAGGGTTGCACTCAGAATCACCCGGGCAAACCCACAGGTGATCCCCAGAGTCGTGAAGATATTCTCCGGTGACTTTTCTCCGGAGGATTAATAGTTCTGGCTTTGGGATCTGGACCTGCGCTGCATCGTGACTTAATTTGGGGTGTGTGTGAGGGAGGTCACACACTCACCTGCTGTCCCAGCACCGTCTTCAGAGAAGGCCTACTTTGCACCATCAACGGGCATCAGTGTCTCGTTGGAGTAAATTGGCCGTGTGTTTGCACCATCAACGGGCATCAGTGTCTCGTTGGAGTAAATTGGCCGTGTGTTTGCACCATCAACGGGCATCAGTGTCTCGTTGGAGTAACTTGGCCGTGTGTTTGCACCATCAACGGGCATCAGTGTCTCGTTGGAGTAAATTGGCCGTGTGTTTGCCTGGGCCGGTTCTTGTTGCCTTGGTCTACTGGCCTCTCATTACCCTGTCACGGCGCCTGCAGTCCTGTGGCTTTCGGGTAAGACCTGCGGTCAGAGAGCTCGGTCCCCTGGTCTTTTCCTTTCTTTCAAAAATCGGGCCATTCTCGTCTTTCTGCGTTTTCAGATGACTCGGCAAGTTTTACCAAAAAAGGCTATTGGTAGTTTGATCGGGATTGTGTTAAATAGTAGTTAAATCTACGAGTTTAGGGAAGGATTTCTGTCCCGACACGATTGAGGTTTCCGTGCAGGGACACTGTGCGTCGGTGCATTTGTCTTCTGTGATTTCTCAGTTACCCACGCGAGGTCTCACACACGTTTTGTTGGATTTACTCCCATGCGTTTCATTTTTGGTGCTGATTTAAATAGATATTTTTAAAGATTATTTATTTTAGAGAGACAGCACGAGGGGCGGGGAGGGTAGAGGGAGGGGGGTCTCCAGCAGATCCCGCTGAGCGCTGAGCCCAGAGCCCGACGTGGGGCTCGGTCCCATGACCCTGAGGTCATGACCTGAGCTGTGACAAGAGTCAGAGGCTAAACTGACTGAGTCACCCAGACGCCCCTAAATAGATTTTTAAAAATTCATTTTCTAATTGCTAACTACCAACTTAGAGAAATCAAGCTGAATTTCGTGCGTTGACCTTGCAACTCGTGATCTCGCTGGAGCCGTTTGTCACTTCCAGTAGTTGTTTTGTGGATTCCTCAGGGTATTAGTGACTTACTGCTGCTTCACAGATCATTCCCAGAAGGTATTTGCTTAAAACAATAGCTATTTACAATCTCAGTTTTTAAGGATCAGTAGTGGGTGTGGCTTCACTGGGCACCTCGGCTCAAGGTCTCCCAAGTCACCCTGTTGGCTGGGGCCGTGGTCCCATCTGCTGACCTCCCCGGGCTGGGTGGGGATCCACTTGAAACTCACCCACCTGAGGCCCATCCCCGGGCTGCCCCTTGACGTGGCCGCTGTTCCCCCAGGTGAGTGGCCCAGGAGGGAGGGGAGGGAGGCGGGATGCCCAGGAGGGAAGCCACAGTCTTCCGTGGCTGAATCCCGGAAGCGACGGGCATCACCGTGTGGTTCTGTGTCAGGTGCGTGTCCCCGGGTCCAGGGCACCCGAGAGAGGACAGGTGAGGGGTGAGCACCACGGTGTCCTCCCGTCCGCCCACCAGGCCAGGGGATCCCATGCGAACAAAACTGTCATCAGTGAGTAAGCGATAAGATTTTGAAACAAGATTATGATCTAATCATTTCCATAACGTGTAACGATGTTGAAATACACTGTCCGCTGTGAAAGGGCTCTGAGAACATCCCGCCACGTACCCTTCCTTTAGACATCACTTATAGGTGTTCTCCTGGGAGATGGATCTAAATCAGGATAACTCATAAACCGGGAAGTGGAGTTCAAGGTCATGTTTTTGATGCAAACATAATCATACAGAAGTCTTAAAACACAGGATGCATGTTTACTCTTAAAATCACGCATGAGAAGAAAGCAAGGAAAACCTAAGTCTTCAGCCGATGGCAGAAGTGCCGGGAGTGGGAAGCATGAAGACCAGGCTTGCGAGAGTCCTGGGGACGCAGGACAAGTGTGGGCGAGCTGGACCCCCGTGACCCCGTGACTGCTGTGCTTGAGTCTGGGTGATGGCCGCTGCCGCTGGGCAGGGTGCCGCGTGCTGGTGTCCGCCCGTCCGCCTGCCCGTCCGCCCGCTCCCCCGTGCCACTCTCGCGCTCACGCATGCGCCCCTCCACCGCAGCCCGCAGCCTCCTTCTTTGGGCTGGGGCTGTCTCTCCTGCTGCCGGGACCCCGCCCTCTGCGCCCGACACAGAATCACCTCCCGCTGAGCTGTAGGGAAAGTGAGGTACGAGTGTCACCACACTGGGTGAGTTACCCTTTGCCGCGCAGTAAACTCACCAGACCTAGCAGCACAAACAGCAAACGTGATCATCTCACAGGTTCTTCGGGGCAGGAATCGGGGGGACAGCGTGGCTGGGGGTCCCAGCTGGGGGGTCTCTCGCTGGGTGACGGGTGAGTGGTCGGCTGCGTCATCCGAAGGCTCGGCTGGAGCTCGGCTGGGACTTGGGTCGGCTCCGGAGATACCCGGTTCACATTCCATTCCTCCGCGTGCAGCCTTGCTGGAGGGAAGCCGCTGTGCCCGCGTGACCTCCGAAGTCGCACGCAACACTTGTCCTTCGCTCTGTGAGAAGTGGGTCACCGTGTCCCGCCTGCCCATGGGGGACAGGGATTACCCTCCTCGTCCTGAGTGGAAGAGTGCCGAGCATCTGTGGGCCTTTAAGAAGGTCCACAGACCAGGTGTAGTTCAAGGTCGGAAGCGTTAAAGTGGAGACGAAGTCAGTTTGTACTGAGAAGAGGTAAACACGTGAAGACATGGGAAGTGTCACCTTCTCTGTGACACACAGCACGGCATCGGAGCCTTTTAAAGAGCGGCTCCTCTAACAGCAGGGGGGAGGCCGGGAGGGACCCGGCAGCAGCGAAGGGCTCCGGCCAGAGGAGCGCGCGTCTGTGTGGACATCTCAAACCTCGTACTGTACCCTCAGATCACTGTGAGTATTTAAGGAGCATCAGTTAAAAAGAGGGATCTGGGGGCTCCTGGGTGGCTCGGTCTGTTCAGCGTCTGACTCTTGGTTTCGGCTCGGGTCCTGATCTCACGGGTGGTGAGATGGAGCCCCGAGTCGGGCTCTGTGCCCCGTGGGGAGTCCACTGGAGGTCCTCTCTGCCCCTGCCCCATCCTGCACGCATGCATAAAATCTTTTAAAAAGTAAAAAAATAAAAAGAGGTATCCAATGGTCCACAAAGAAAATCTGAGTCAATTTCTCAAACAGAAGTGACCCATTTATATTCTCCGGCTACAATATAATAACGTAAGAATCAATAACAAAAGCCGGACCAACTAAACATCCTCGCAGCCCGCTAAAAATGTAATCTCTTTCTTTATTCCCTAAATAACCATTGATTCAGAGAGGAAACAAAAGCGCAGCCATTAAGGGCAATTTAGAGACTAGTGACACCGAGAACATCCCACATCAACCCTCGTGCTCTGGGGTTGAATTTGGGCGCGAAACGACACAAGCAAGAACAATCATGACGGCCTTTGAGCCACTGCCCGGGCGGACGCCCTCCTCGCCGCGTGCCCCGCCCCACGCTCCCCGCCCGCCGGCGCCCCTCGGCCCAGGGCTGAGGCCCGTCTCCGGGTTCTTGCTCCGCGTGAGGGTTGGCTTCGCTGTGGTACCCACCCTCCCCCTGCTTTTCCAAACAGAACCCCCAGGTTGGCCTGTGGCGTGTTTCGTGGCTCCGTGACCGAGTTTGGGCGGAAGGCGTGGGGTGGGTTCGCCCTCCCAGGGAAGCTGGCCGGCCGCGCAGGGAAGGCCAGCTGGCCTCTGTCGAGATGGCCAAACCAGGGTCCCCGAAGTGTCTGCGCCCCCCGGGCTGCAGACTCGGGGCCTTCACTGTGAGCCTGGCTTTCTGGAATAGTGTGTGCTGTTTCTGTGGCCGATAGTCCGTATTCGTGGATTCGTGAATTCACCGGCTCGCTACACCCGGTTCGTCAGCCCAGTGTGCCCGGTCGTTCGGGGACGTGCCCAGAGCAGCGAGGACGGAGCGGGGCCCCACGTCCCCGCGGAGACAGGAGGAGGGGGCGCCCTGCCTTCTCGCTTCGGCTCGCCCTGGACGCCGGTGTCCTCTCTGCTGTCTGTCTGGTGCCCGCACCCCGCATTCTCGTGCTGCCGGCGGGTGACTCTGGGCTGGAAACGACCCCCGCGTGGTGCTGGACTCCCAGCGGGGCTCCGAGCGCGGACCCTGTGCTGCGCCCACGGGAGGCACCGCGGGTTTTGTTCAGGCCTGAGGGCCCGCGAACCAACGAACCAACACACGGTCGGTGAGCGGCCTCCGGACAGAAGCCACACGCGCGCGACTCCGTTGTGACCGGGGCTCCCGGGAAGCCGGCCTGGCCTTTCCCCAGGAGCCCCAGCGGCGGGTCGGCGGCTCCGCGGTCCCGGGTTCACGGTCCCGGGTTTGCGGCTCCAGAGCGCGGCCCCTGCGGGCGGCGAGACGGACGGCAGCCTCGGAGCTTACGTTTGTGCCGGGCCACGCTTGCTCCCTCCCACGTGACCTTCCAGTTACGATCCACGGTGTGGACGTGTCTTCCGCCCCTCCTCTTCCCTCCCTTGATGGCCGGTTCCAGGCGGTCAGCGACCCTACCTGCGTTGGGCCTGGCTGCGGGAGGGTCCCTCAGAGCCTGGTCACGCGGGCCCGGTGCGGGGTCTGCGCGGCCCGTCTCCCTGGGCCTCGGGGCGCTATCGGCCCCGTCGCGTGAGCACCGCGTGTGTCCGGTGCTGGATCTGGTTCCTGCCGGGGCGACCGCGCCAACCAACGGCTTCGCCTCCCGCTGAGTTCCCTGCTCAGTCTGTTCAGTTTTCCAGCGTTTCCGCGTCAGTCTCCAGAACGTGCTGACGGGGCCTCAGCCTCCCTCGTCGACGGCGAGCGGCCGGAGCTCGGAAGCCAGCTCCGCGGTTCTCCGGCCGCCCTCCGTCCTGGTGCGGGAGAGATGAAAAAGCCAGAAGGAATTATGAGCCGATGGTGCGGTGTTCCTGCCTCGGGCGCCTGGTGGAGCCGGCCGCACGGACGGATTTGCTGAGGCCGCTCCGGCTTGGCCGCGAGGAGCACACTGCTGCCCAGAAGCCACAAGTCAGAAGCATTTCCCTGAGAATGTGTGCGTCTGTCCCTGTGAGCACACCCGCGTGGACACACACGCGTCCACACGCTTCCGCTCCAGGTCCTGAGGTTCTGTCCGGCCGTCTGCGGGGACGTGGTTTGGCATCGGGGTCGCCCTGCCTGGTGAGCTGAGGCGGGACCCCCTCTTCTGTGTTCTGGAGCCGCTCGTTCTGGGAACGAGCAGGGAAGTGGGAGCCCCGGAGAAGCCCGGGCCCGGCCGGCTCTGGCGCCTGGCGCGGGGAGGTGGGTCTCAAACCCCCGCTTCCATGTGTTTCTGGATGGCCTTTTGCAGATGTGCTCGGGGCGCCGTGCAGCAGACCTGGACCACCGGCGGGGGCCAGAGGCCGAGCTGAGCGGTGAGACGCGTGAGCCGGGGGCTCTGGGTGTGAGGCCACCAGGGCTGGGGACTGGTGGAGGGGGGCTGGGCTCGGCCTAGGGGCTTGGGGCCAAGGATCAGCCTGGGCTGGGGGCACAGGTTTGGGGTGCCGGCTAGACGTGGTGGGGGTTCTGGGGCCCCTGGGTGCACGCAGCTGAGCTCTTCGGCGAGGGCCCAGGAGTGGGGGTCCCGGGCGCTGGGGGGGACCCTGAGTCTGCAGGGGTGACTGCTGGGGGGCTCAGGAGAGGGAAGGACTGACGCGCCTGCTCTCTGCCCCCAAGCCGAGGCGGGGAGGCCACTCATCCTCTGTGCTCAGTGTTGGGGTCGCCTCCCCCAGGAAGCTTTCCTGGGTGTCCGGCTGGCATCTCCAACACCTGGAGGTTCCTGGTGCCCGGCCTCGCTCTTCCCAGGGGATGTGTTGGCGTGTGGGAGGGCGGGGCGCACGGGCAGCTGGAGGGCACGCGTGCGTAGGTCCTGCCTGGCATGGGCAGTGGGGTAGCTCAGTACTGCGGTGGGGGGACTCCTCCCAGCCCCCAGGAGCCCAGGCCGCGTGGGGGTGGAGCCTGCGGCACTGAGAAGGGGCCGTGGCTGCGGGCAGGCTCGCTCAGCGGAGAGAGGGCCTGCGTGGCCCGGTTCCTGCCGAGAGCTGCGAGGCGAGTGCGTGTGCGCGCGTGTGTGCGTGTGCGCATTTCCGGGGTGGGAACTTGTGCAGCTGTGCACCTATGTGCTCCTGGCCGTGGGCCGTGTGTGTGTGTGTGTGTGTGTGTGTCTGTCAGTGAGTGTGCACAGGAGGGCATGCATAAGTGAGCTGCACACGTGCACACGTTTGCACAGGCCGGGGCACCGGGTATGTCTGTGTATCTCCTCTGTGTGTGTACGCGTGCACACCTGCAGGTCCACATGGGCGTGCGTGTGGCTGTGAGAGTGTGTGCATGCGTGTACACGTGTGTAGTGTCTGTTCACACGTGTCGGGGGGGCCCTGGCTGGGGGCCCTGGTGGACAGCTGGGCTCGGCCTCACCTGGTCCTGTGTGGGCTTCTGGGTAGGGTCCTGGGGGCGGGACCCCACGGGCGGGGCCCCGTCACCTCCCTGGGCAGTGCCCTCGGGGGCCCCCACGGGACCTGGTGTAAATACGGCAATCCCAACTTCAGATAAATACAAGATGCATCAAAAGATTTAAGGCACCTGTTGTGTATTAAAAGAATTATATCTTGTTTATGGTTCGGTATAAAACGCGCAGCTGATTTATATAGCGGCTGGCCCATCACAGAGGAAATCTCATTTCAATCATAAATGGCAGGGTTTGATTTAAGAATTCATTCTTTAATGGGTCTGCAATGTTCAAATTTAAACCCATTCAATTCATCAGCCAAATATTCAATATGGGGCACAGGGAACTCATTTAGGCAAACAGAGACTTTTAATATAAATTTTCCGGGAGATTTCTCCATCGATTCCGCAGTTTAGTGCAAAATGATTTGTGCGATACATTCTCGGGGATCAATGCTGCCGGTCAATGGCCCCCATAAGGCCGCCTTCCCTGCCCGGCGCGGGTCAAGGAACTTCGCTCTTGGGGAGCTGGGGGCCCACCGGTCTCCGAGTGTGCGGCAGCCCACCCGTTGGCGGGGGGCCTGCTGCCCCGGCCCGCGAAGCATCTTGGGCTGATCTCGGGGGCCGCCGCAGGCCGGGCTGTGATCTGCTGAGTGGACGACACCCTGGGGCCGCTGAGCCAGGCCGACACTGCGCGGCCCGGCCCGGCGTCTGTCCGTGTGTCAGGGCCCATCGCGGGGACCCCCGACTGTTTAGCCTGGGAGCCGCCTGTCCTCCCTGGAGCCGGAGGCAGCCCAGGAGGGTCCCGTCAGCTGGGCTGGCCCGGCCCGCAGCGCCCCCCCGGGGAGCTGGTAGACCAGAGCTGCCCCCACGGCCGGGCCCCGTGGAGGGCTGGTCTCCCTCCGAGACAGGTGGCGGGGGGACTGACGGCAGACATCGAGGCGTCAGACTGGGGCCCGTCACTGGAGGGTCTCCGGGGGCCCGGGCACTGGACCCCACAGCCCTCTCCACCCGGCCCAGGCAGAGCGAGCGAGCGACGTGGGGGGAGCTGCCGCCTGAGTGAGGACAGAAGTGTCTGCCCCTGTCGTGCCCTCCCTGCCCCTGGTCTGGGCTGGGGGTGAAACCCATCACCAGGGTGGCCCGAGCCCCTGTTTCCCAGGCCCGGTGGCTGGGGCCGCGCAGAACTGCCCAGGGTCACCAGGCCGGGTCAAAGCCATGAGGTCTAGACTGGAATGTGCGGGGAGCCTGGAGCCGCCCTGGTGCAGACCCCTGCCCCCACATAGCGCCCGGGGGAGGGGCACTCGCCGCTGCAGGGGGTGGGGGCGGGGGTGGCCCCAGGGCTGGGGCACGGGGCTTACTTGCCCGGGCGGCTGGGGGGACATGACCAGGAGGGACTTTGGGGTGCATGGTGGGATGGCCTCGGGAACCGTGCACCCCAAGGGGCCCTCCCTCTGGAGCAGGTGCCACAGCCCCAGCGTTCCAGCCGGGCTGGGGGCGGGATGACCCTCAGGCTCGTTCTCCTCCCCTTCCCAGGACCAGCCCCACTTCCTCTGGGCCCCACCTCCCGCCTCCCCTGCACTCCCGGTGGTCCTCCACACCCCTCCCTCTGCCGCGCATTCATCCCTTCGTTCACTCATTAGCCCGTTCACTCACACACCCGTCCTCTGCTCTGTCTGCGCCCCAGGATGAGCCTGCAGGTTTCCCCGCACACAGCTCTGGGTCTGGGGGCTGGATCTGCAGGGCCCGGAGCTGCGTGCGGACAGGCGGACCGAGGCGCGGGGGGCTCCAGGCTCCGTGCGCCCCAGCGGGCTGAGTGCAGTTGGGGGTGCGGTGGCCCCACAGGAGGGTCCTGGAGCGGGGGAGGAGCCCGGCCCCCGGGGTGCCGCCGTGAGGGGAGCAGGGGGCTCTGCAGCCAGCCTCCAGGGTCACTGGTGACCTCACGGAACGAGGCTGAGCCGCCTGTCTCTGTGGCCTCCGTGGAAGCCCAGGCTTCGAGAGAGCCCGTGGGGGCGCCACCGGGGCCTCCTCGTGAGTTGAGGGACACGGGGGGGGGGCATGCAGGTGGAGGCTCGCGGTCACCAAGGCCGCCCACTGGAGTCTGGACAGTCAGCCTTCCCCGAGGCCAGGCACCGGGCCCTGCAGTGCCGTCGAGGTGAGCGTGAGTCTGGCCGGCAGATCCTGGCAGGACCGGCCGCCCCGGCCCTGGGGGCCCCCGTCTGAGCCCGCCAACTGGCTCGGCAGCGTCCCTGTGCGTGGGATACTCCAGGAATGGAAAGCAGAGCCCATATTGATTTCATTTCCAAATTATTAATCAACTTCACAGCTCAACAGAAATATTGTATTGTTCAGCTTGGGCAGGTCCAAATGGCTCTCCCTCGGGCGAGGAGCAGGGGGCCGGTGAAGGACAGCAGGTGATAAACGTCCCAGCCTCCATGGAGGCCGATGGGACGGGGAGCTCGGAGCAGCAGGCCCTGCCCGCCCGAAGCCCTCCTGCCTGGCCAGGTGAGTGCCCGGAGGGGCTTGGGCTCTGGGTGCTTTGTGGGTGGTGGCCCTGCTGACCAGGCAGGGACCCAGGGTGTGGGACCATGGCCGGGACTTCTGCTGGCCCCTGGGAGGTGGGGAGAGCAGTTGGGGGGGGCAGGGTGCCGTCTGAGGCTGCGTCAGACACTGGGCCTGGCCCTGCAGTGCTCCCGGTGGGCCAGACCTGCCGGCAGCACCTCCTGTCTCAGCCACCCCCCGCCCCTGCCCTGTTTACCTGCCCACCCATCCGGGCAGCTGTCCCCCGCACCCCTCGGCTCACTGGCTGCATCCAAGCCTGGTGCTCAGAGGTTTGGGACCTTTCAAGACACCGTGGGAGCCTTTATTGAGCACCTACTGTGTGTTGCTGTGAGGTCTGAGACCTGCTGGGGTTTTGGTGGGTTCTGACCTGCAGTATCAATTCGCCCTGACTCTGCCCTCAGGGCCGGATGGACAGACGGATGGATGTATGGGTGGTTGGACGGATGGACGGATGAATGGATGGATGGATGGACAGGAGGACAGACGGATGGAGAGAGAGAAGGATGGATGGATGGACAGATGGAAGGATGGATGGACAGACGGATGGACAGATGGATGGATGGACAGGAGGATAGATGGATGGAGGATAGACAGTTGGAGAGATAGAAGGACAGATGGACAGATGGACGGATGGACAGATGAATGGATGGTTGGATGGATGGATGGATGGACGGATGGACAGACAGATGGATAAACAAAACAGACACACAGTGCACACACGGAGTGTTATCCAGCCTTGAACAGGAAGGACATTGTGACACCTGCACCCACCCGGATGAACCCCAAGGACACTGCTCCGTGACATGAGCCACCAGGGACGACCCTGCATGACCCCCCTTCCGTGCGTCCCCGGAGGAGTCAGGTCATAGAGACAGAAGAGGGCCGGAGGGTGTCGGGGGCTGGGGGCGGGAGAGACGGGGAGCCAGTGCGTGTTGGGGGCAGTGTGGGGAGAGGAGGAAGTCCTGGAGGTGGGGGTGGGGTGCTGGCGACGTTGTGAGTGTTGCTGATGCTGCAAACCGTCCCTTAAAAATGGTTACATTTTGTGTAAAATATACTTATTTATTATTTTTACTGTAAAATATTACATATATCTTACCACAATTAAAAAATAACGTAACATACCAAAAAACCAGTGGATCATGTCCTTTCCGTGGGTGAGTTGCACACTACGTGAATCACACCAGTTCGTGGGCGTTTGCGTGCTTGGTAACACGTGCGCCCAGCTTCCGGGCCTGTGGCCGAGGGGCGTGCCGGGTCCCCCCCGCCCCGGGAACTCGGGAGGGGACAGGGGCTCCTGGCGGAGGCGCTGCCGAGGCCCTCGCTGTGGAGGGGGCTGGGAGCCGCGGCCTGGGGCCCTGGGGCTGCTCAGACACGACAAAGCTCTCGCAGTTGGACCGAAAGGGGCAGAGATGCCACGGGGTGAAGACTGCGGTGGCCCCCGAGCCCTCCGGCAGCCAACTTGGGCTCCGTTTTAGGAAACTCAGGGGCGGACCAGGAGCCCGAGAGCCGAGGAGACCGAGGAAGGAGCGGGTCCCAGAGGCCGAGTGCCTGCCGGGGGCCTCTTGTCAGGAGGGGCTCGAGCTGCCCGGAGCGGCCACCGCTGGGAGCCCAGCGCCTCCCCGGACCCCCGAGTTGTGCTGTGGGCCGGAGCCCGGCCTCCGGGGGTGGGGGGCAGGGGGGCCAGCCGTCGGGGAGCCGTGACCCAGGGCAGGCCTCCGGCTGCGCGGGAGCTCTCCGCCCGACCTGCTACCTTTTGGGGGGCCCGACCCCCTCCCCCAGAAGCAGGCGGACGCCTAGGGTCAGGGAAGGCGACGCGGCTCCTCCTGCTCTGGGCTGTGGCCGTGCTGGGGGCCGCCTGGCGCCCGGAGGCGTGTCGGGAGTGGGGGCCGTCGGGGGAGGACGTGAGCGGGGCAGGTCTGGACGCGGAGCTCCCCCCGGCAAGGCTCAGACACGGTGCAGGGAGGCCAGCCCCCTGGGTCTCATCCGGGCTCCCGCCTGTGTGCTGCTTGGTGCCGGAGGGTTTGCTGGCTCCGTAGGTGACCGCGCCCCAGAGCAGGGAAGGGGTCAGGGTGGAGCCTGGGGCGTGGGTGTCTACACCCGCGGGGAGCAGGAGGGGCAGGGCCCGGCGCCCCACAGTCGAGAGGAGGGGTCAGCGGAGGCGGCTGCAGCCCGAGCCGTGGGGGTGGGGGACTGGACAGGAGGGCGGGGAGCAGACAGGGCCGTGTCGACGGGACGGGGTGGGCGCGGGCTGTCCGGGACGGCTGGAGGCTGCGGGTTCTGGAGCGGGTCACAGGCAGCTCTGGGGGGAGGGGGCCGTGGGAGGGGCAGCCAGGCGTGGCAGCCCCAGCGGGAGGGTCCCCGGAGGGGGACGGCCGGCGTGCCAGGGGTCAGCTGCCAGGGCCTGGCGTCCTGGGCCTTTGTTGTGAGGAGGGCTCCGTGCGGAGGGCACTCTCTGGAGTCTGGGGGGGACGTGCCGACCTGCGGGCTGCCGCTCCCCTGCAGGCCGTCACCCCTGCCCCATGGCCGAGCTCACTCCCTCCTCCCACCCTTTCCCAGGCCCGCAGTGACGCCCATGTCCTCGTCTGTGTGGCTTCGGGGCCCCCGCCCCCAGGAAGCCCCGACGGCTACACTGGGCTGTGCAGGACCCGCCGGGCGGCTTCACCCTGTCCTGGAAGGGAGCCTGGACGTCGAGCCGGGCGGGCTGCTGTGGGCTCTCGGGGAGCTCGCTGCCCACGGCGGGGGGGGCTCTGTCCCCCAGCGGGGCCCAACTTTGTGACATCTCTTCTTTCTCTTTCAGTTTGCTTGAGTCTTTTCTTCTGACAGCCCCTCTTGGTCACGTCTCGAAGTGGCCAGAAGTGTCTGGCGAGCCCACTGGACACCAGCCACGTGGGCCCTGTGGGTGACGGCGGGGCCGGGAGGTGCCCAACTAGCAGCCTGGAGGCTGGGCTTCCGGGGCGCCCAGGACCGCTGCCGTGGGGTGGGGGGCCACCTCAGGACTCCCAAAGCCACACTGGCTCCGGGGCGGGGGCAGCTCTGGGCCAGGGCCCCTCCGGGGGGCTGCTCAGGCCTCGCAGTGGGGACCCCCAGGGTCTCCTGCGTGGAGGACAGACAAGGGACAGACGTACCCTGCGGGCCCGGCCACACAGCCGGCGGCCACGGAACCAGACACAGTGGGCGGCTGCTCCCCCAGGTCCAGGCTCTCGGTGTCTCAGGGGACTGCTGGCAGCGGTCTCACGTTCATACAGGGCCTGGTGTAGACACTGCCCAGAGGGGCCCTGCCTTGGAGGGAAGCAGCCGTGTGCTAAGCGGCTCTGCAGGGGGCCCGGCCCTGGAGAGGCCCCCGAGGGCCGCTGGTGGCATCAGGCCCTGCAGGGAGGGGGCGGGGGGCACAGGTCCCACGGGCAGAGGTCCCTTGGGCTGGCCCGTCTCTGTGTCTAGCAGGGTGGACGGAGGGCCTGGGGGGGCCACTTCCGCAGACCCCGCGGGAGGGGTATGGGATGACCTCAGAGCATCCAAAGGCTCTGGGGGGAAGTTCCCCCACTGAGCCCCCGTGGGCCTCCCCCTGCACTGAGGCCTAATTGGGAGCGGGGGCCCCTTGGCAGGCCCGTCAGGTTGGGCCCCTTGGCAGGCATGTCAGAACCCGTTCGCCGAGGGCAGGGCAGCTGCACGGGCAATGTCAGCGGTCACAGGCTGGTGACGTGGGCTGCCAGGGGTTAGGGGGGCTCTACCCCCAGGATCAGAGACCCCGGGAGGTGGGGGGGGCTGCCCGCAGCAGGGGAACCAGGTGGGATCCCTCTGGGGCCAGATGTGGGCTGATGCGGGGAACCGGGTTCTCTCCAGGAGGCTGTGGGGCAGGGGGCGCCCCGAGGCAGAAGGGTACCGTGCTGTGCTCTGGCCTGGGTCCCTCTCGGTGCCCGGGGGGACCTCGGGCTTCCGCCTGCCCCGGTGGACGCCTGGCCAGCCCACCGTCAGCCCTGCTCTGCCCACAGGCTTGGTCCGCGCAGCTCTGCCCCCACCCCCGTGCCCAGGACACCTGGCCTCGTGAAGGCCTTTGCTCACCTGTGGGGGGCCGTGCTCAGCCCCCGTTGCCGTTGCTGGCCTGCAGGGTGCTCATAGGGGCAGCAGGCCTGGGTTCCAGGGGGTTCTGCCTCCGGACGTGTGACCCGCGGCTGCGCCCACTGCTCCGAACAGCCGCACGCACCCGTGTCGGTCACACAGGGGCCGCACGCAGGGGCTCCTTGCCTCCTCGGCTCCCGCCAGGACTCCGGGGGCTGGGCTGTGACCTGCCCAGGAGATGCTGGTGCCAGTTCCCAGGGGACCTCTGCCCTCCGAGGCCCCGCGCGAACCTGCAAGGCCGTCGGGGCCCCACGGCTGCCCGTGGGCCCCGCCCTCAGACCCCTCCTTCCCACGCGGGGCACCCATGCCCTGGGTCCGGGGCCAAGGCCCTGCGGGGTCCGCTGGGAGGCCGGCCTCGCTGCCGCCCGGACGGGAGGGCCAGAGCTGCAGGCTCTGAGCCGCGGCCCCCCCCCCCGCCCCCGTGTCGGAGCGAGTCCATTCGTTCCAACCACATTTGCTGTCTTATTGTTTATTTTCGGGCCGCAGTGGCAATTTTCGATACCCACCTCAGATATGGCTCGGGTCACCTGTCATTCCAGAAAGGTCAGCGATTCATCTGAAGTCTCATCACTGCGCACAAGCAGGCAAACAGCATTTCATTTGCGCCCTTTGTGTGGGCCAGAGGCCCGGCCTGTCGCCTCCTTCCCGGCCCCGGAACCGACAGCGAGGCCGTCACCCCCTGCGGGAGGGTCGCAGCCCCCCGCCCACACCCCGCGCCCCCCCGGACAGACTTTGATTTAGAGGCCGTTCGGGGGGCTGGAGGGCTCGGCCCTCCCTGTGCCTGGTGGCTGAGGATGGAATTCTCCAATTACGCACCTGGCCCTGGACCAGCCCCTCCTCCCTCGGCCCGGATGTGCGGGGAGGCTGCAGGTGGGACCAGCGCCTGCGGCTCTGATGACCGGGAGCCCCGGCCGCCACGCTCAGTTGGGGCCGTGACTCCATTTGGCCGGCGTGGGGCTGGGCGGACAGCCCCGCAGCGAAGCCCGGAGTGGGGAGTCTCGGGTCCCAGAGGACAGCCAGCCCCGAGACCAGGTGACGTTGTTTTGCTGACCCCAAGTGGGGCCTGGGGGCTCTGTGGGGCCTTTGGGGTTCCCACTTGCTGGTGTGGGAGCTCACAGCCCCCTTCCACCTCCCTGCAGACCTGGGCCCCAAGGGCAGGCCTGGGTCCTGGGGTCCCCGATGTCCAGCGCCCTGTGTGGCCTGAGCCGGGTGGATCTGTCTGTCTGTCCGTCTGTCCTGCTCTGGAGAGGACGTAGGGGAGCCTGTGCAGATGCTCCTGCGATGGGAAGGTGGCACGGAGGCGGTGCCCCAGGCAAGAGCGCGGCCTGGCCGCGTGCGGTGGGGGCAGCGGGCAGCACCGTCCGTCCGTGCACTTGAAGAGCAAGACCCCAGGCCGCTCCCCTGCCGGCCTGGGAGACTGGTCCCTGAGGGCTGCCTGGGTTCGGCAGGGGCAGTGGGCGGGGTGCACGGGGTCGGGCTCCCTGGGACTAGGGCTGGGTTTGGGGTGTGGAGGGGAGCAGAGCCATTTAGGTTTGCTCCTCTCGGCCCACCTGCCAGCAGATGTGCTTCTAGATCCTTCCGGCCTTGTGGGCTGCCGTGGCCCCCTGTTCACCCAGAGGTCTGCTTCCATGGGCTCCTCCCCTGCAGAGACCCCGCTCCCCGACTCCCACCCCTGGGGTGGCGTGGCCCGAGGCTGTCCTACCCCTTCTCCCTGATACCCCAACAGTGCACAGCTCCCCAGCCCCAGCACGGAGGCTCTCCTGCGTCCGGGAGCCAGCCCGCCCCCCTCGCCCTGGGGGGTCACCCCTGCCGCGCCATCCCTACATGGTCCCTACAGCCTTGGCCACCACACCGGGCCCGTTGAAGTCGGCCCGAGGGGTAGTGACCAGGCCTGGTCCCCTGGGGCAAGGGGGAGTCCCTCTCGGCCACCTGGGCTGCCTGGTGTCTGCGAGTCTGTGATCTGTCCCTGGGGGGTCAGCCGTGGGGAGAGGCCGCCCTGAGATGTGGGTTCTCCCTACAGTTCCTGGGTGACCCCGGGTGGTGGCCATCCCTCCCAGCCGTGGCCTCGTCCTTGCACAGCCTCCCTGACCTGGGTCCCCCCCTGCCGGGCGCACGCGGGGCCAGCTGGGCCAGAGCCTCCTGCTCCTTGAAACCCGGCGGGACGCTGCCCACCTGCCACGGCCCCGAAGTGACGTGGGGAAGAGACGTGGGGACGCCTCGCACGGTGTTGGACCGCCTCTGCCTTGTGCACGCGCGCTCACAGGTACGCACATGCGTGCTCACACACGCACACATGCAGGCACACGCACACAGATGCANCCCGAAGTGACGTGGGGAAGAGACGTGGGGACGCCTCGCACGGTGTTGGACCGCCTCTGCCTCGTGCACGTGCGCTCACAGGCACGCACATGCGTGCTCACACACGCACACATGCAGGCACACGCACACAGATGCACATACATACTCACACGTGCACACATGCATGCACGCGTGCGCGCACACAGACACGTATATGTACACACAGATGTGCCCGCACACGCACATGGGCACACATGCGCACACACGCTCACATATGCACACACGGGTGCACACAGACACACGTGCACACAGACACGTGCACACACGCTCACATGTGCGCACATGCACATGGGCGCAGACACACATGTGCACACGCTCACATGTGCACTTGTGCACAGGGCACACGCGCACACACGTGCACACACAGACACATGCGCACACACATGTGCACACATGCACACGGGCACACATGCACACAGACACGGGCACACACGCTCACATGTGCATGCACGCACACACAGACACACGTGCACACAGGCGCGTGTACACACAGACACTTCTGCGCGCACACGCACACAGGCAGCGGTGGGTCTCATGTGTCTCCAGAGCTGGAGGGCTGGGCTGGGGCTCCGGGTGGACTGTGTGCCCTCGTGCGCCCGCTCGCCTGGGTTAAGGAGGCCGAGGGGGCCCCCAGGGGTGTCCAGCTTGGCCCCCTGCCTGCCGTCTTCCCCCTCCTGCCCCACTTGGCTCCTGCTGCCCCAGGGACCCTAGGACGCTTCTCCTTCTGGGGGAAACGGTTGGAGGCCGCGGGGCTCCACGGAAGTTGGCTGAAGAAGAGGGCGTGAGCTGCCCGTCCCAGCGGGTGAGTGTTTGGGTGGGAGGCGGGCCCGGGGCGCGGTGGGGGCTGCGTGTGGGGTGGGGAGGCCTGGGTGGGAGCCACAGGGTGTGCGCAGGGGGGCAGAGCCAGGGCCTGCTGCGAGGGGGCGGTGCGTGTGCGTCCGCCCGTCCGTCCGTCTGTCTGTGGGGAGGGGGTGGTGCCAAGGAAGGAGCGTGGCCTCCTGGCAGGCCCAGGCCGTGTGCGCTGCTCTGGTTCTCGCCCGGGGCAGTGGGGTCGCCGGGCCAAGGTCACCCGGGCGGAGGCCAGCGTCGTCCTTTCCAAGCCTGTCCTGCCGTCTGCACGAGGGTTTTTCATTCGGAACCTGTCCGGGTGCTGGTGACCTGGCAGCTCCATGGGCCTGCCTGGCCCTCGCCGCAGAGCACATCCCTTGGCCTCACCATCCTGTCTGTGAAATGGGCCGAACAGCATGCGGGTCGTGTGTTCTCCTCTGGGGCCCAGGGAACAGTCCAGGTGGTGGGCGCTCAGCTGGCCAGCTCGTCCTTCAGGGCTGCAGCTTCTAGAACATTCCAAATGCCTTCGTGGGGCCAGGGTCAAGCGGAGACCGCTGGGGTCTGGCTCTGCCGACCACTCCTACCCCCGGTCTCTGCTGTGGGAGCCGCAGCCCCTCCTGTCCGCCTGCTCACTGGCCGGCGGCCCCTTCCTCACCCAGCTGGCTCTGAGCCCCTGGTCCCCCTCGGGTGCCCGAGCTGGTTCTTACCGGTCTCTGCCCCATCTTGGAGCTCCCACGTCTGCTTCCTTAAGGGCCTGGGGGACAGGGGTCAGCTGGGAGCAAGACCAGAGCGGGAACAAGGAGGGAGTGAGGCGTGAACGTCGGCCTCAGGGGCCAGGCTGCCGGGGGCAGGGGGAGCCCTTCTGGTCCGAATCAAGGCCCCCCAGATACTCTGGCCTCCACGGAGTAGCCCCAACCTCGCCCACGGCTCCAGGTTGATGCTAGGGGCTTCATAGCACTGCGTGATAGCCACCCATCACCCTTCCCTCCACCCCCACCGCCCGCCCATCCACCCATCTGTCCACCCATCCGCCCACTGTTCCTCCTTCCCGCCCCCCATCATCCACTAGCCGCCCGTCCATCCGTCCACCCAGCCATCTGATCAGGGAGCCCCCAGACCCGCACAGGGTTAGGGCACCCTGCGGCGGCCAGGCCGTGCTCTGGGCACTGGGAATGCAGAGGGCGAGTTCCAGGGTCTCAGCTACTGTGGAAAACATGGCGCTGTCTTGTGACTCCACCTCTGGCTGCAGGAACAGGTGACACCGGGGGTAGAAGGGCGGGGCTGCCCCTGGTGG
>LNAC01000189.1:5823321-5837704 GCA_002007465.1 Ailurus styani
GCCGAGGACGCCGGCCAGGTCTGCGGGGTCGGCCTCGGGGCGGCCTGCCTGGTTCAGCCGAGCTGGACTGGGGTCTGGAAGCCCCTCCGCCCCTGGGGCAGTGGTGGGAGCCCCGCCGAGGGCAGAGGGCCGGCCGGTGGGGCTCCCGGCTCGCGGCTGTGAGGTCTGTGGCGCCCCGCGTGGAAGGAGCGAGATTTCGAAGCCCCGTGGCTGCGGAGCCAGGAGCAGCTTCACGTCCTTCAGTGAGTAGCGGCGAAGCCCGGGGCGGATGCCCACACCCTGACGCCCCGGCGACACCCGCGAGACCCGCAATCCCCTGGGGGCCGGCGGCAGGAGCCAGTCCCCAAGCTGTCTGCGGACTGCGCCGCTGCTGGCCGAGGGGCGGCCCCGGGACCCCGGGACCCCCCGCGTCTCCGCCGTGTCCCTGCCAGCGTCCCCCTTGTGCCGGCAGTTTCGGGGAACAGTGGGCAGAGGGGACGTCGAGTCTCTTTCTGTAGTTTCTTACAACGTCATGCAAATCCGTAGTTGTCTTTTGAAATGAAAAGTTGAGGAACAGCTGGTTGTAGAAAGCAAGAAACAAGTTGTGCTACCCCAGCGGGGTGAGAACAGCTCGGACAGATGCGGACGGAGAGCGCCCCCCACCCCGACCCCCCCAGCAGGGGTGCGGCCCCGGGGAGGGCAGCTTCCGCTCAGCCGCGGGGTCACAACCGCGGTGCTGGAGGGCCCTGGGCTCGGGGGCTCCCGCGGCTCGGGGGCTCCCGCACCGCCACGGTCCCTGGGGAAGGGACGCTGGGCCCCCCACCTGCCCCCAGCGGTGTCGGCCTGCTCCCGTGTGTTGGGGGCTCCCGGACCCCTTCGCAGCGGCAGAGCGGGCCGCCTAGAGGTGGGAAGGCAGACCGGCGTGGGGGCAGCTGGCCGGGCGCGCAGCGGGGACAGGGCTCAGCCCTGGCCGGCCTCCCCTTGGGGGGACGCACAGTGTGCATGTGTGGAGCACGGGGGGCCTGGCCGCGTCGATGCACCGGCGGGAGGAGCTGGGTGGGGGGCTCTGGGAGGCACGCGTGCGGACCGTGGGGCCCCTCCAGCCCTGCCCTGTGGGCTCGGACGTGCCCCTCACCATGTCGCCCAAGGTGCTTCTGTGGTGCAGCCTGGGCGTGGGGGGCCCTGAGGCGTGGGGTGTGGCCTGGGGGGGCCCTGAGCCCCTGGTGTCTTCCCTGCTCTTGTCGTCACTTAGCCTGGCTCAGGAGACCCCACATTGGCAGGGACGGGCAGGGCAGCCACCCTCTTCTGTCCCCCTTCTGTCCCGGGCTCAGCCTGGCCTGACAGCGACCCAGGAGCCGCACCCAGGGCTGGGGGGCCCCCCATCAGCATCAGCATCTGGGAGGCCAGGAGGAGCGACCTGGATGCGGGGTCGGGTGGGCCCCGCTGGGGTCTGAGTGGCCTTGTGGGTTCCCTCCCCTGCCGATAGCCACTTAAGCCGGGGTCCTTCCAAAGGCCGCGGGGGGACAGCCGTGGGGTGGTCGTGTGGAGGGAGCCTCAGGGCAGAGCGAGCAGAGGAGGGACAGACCCACAGTCCCCGCCCCGGCCCCGGAGGCCTGCTGCCCGCACGTCCCGTCCTCAGCCCTCAGTGACCCTGTCCCCTGGGCAGCTGCCGTCCCCTCCCCCGCGGCTCCTGGGTGTCCGTGCAACCTGCCCTGTGGCCCCGCGTGGTTCTGGGCTCTGTGGCCCCACAGGTGTGCGAGACCTGCCGGGTCCCCTTGGGGACCAGCCCTGTGTCTGCTCCCTGGAGGGTGCGGCTGGCGGTCAGGTGGGACCGTGCGCACCTGGGGCTGGTGCGGAGGAGGAAGGAGCCTCCGGACCTTGCACGCGGGTCAGCACGGCGAGGTCAGAGGTCCACACCTCTGGAAGTCTGAGGAGAACGAGGAAGTAAGCCCGGTAACCAGTGTTGTGATCATGGCCTCTGCTCACCTTGCATTTGGTACTGTCGGCCTCTGACCCCTGACGGCCCCCGGGGCCCCCCAAGGGCTGCTGCACCCAGCCCTTCCTGTGCTGGGCCCCTCCCCCCTCCCCTCGCCACCCACAACATCTGTCTGCCCCTCCTGGGTCAGCAACCCCCCTCTGCCTCCAGGAAGCCCTCCAGGCTGTGCTGGGAGTTGCAGCCTGCCTGTTAGTCTGCCTGCCCGCCTCTGTAGCGGGAGCCCCGAGGCTCCGCCCGGGAGGGGCTCAGCGTCTGGCTGGGGGGACCGCACACGTGGGAGCCCCCGAGACAGCCCTCCTGCGGCCAGCGCCCTCCCCCGGCCGCCCCCACCCCGCAGCCGGCGGGACCGCGCCAGCGCCGTCCGTAAATCCAAGTGGACCGCGGCCCTGCGGGGACCGTATCTGCGGCTTGTCGGTGTCGCCGACTCTGCCACCCTGGGGTCAGGAGCCGTCCCGCCCCGTCGTTTGTGTTCTCAATTTAATTGTTGCGCTCCTTTTCTCCCTTAAAAAGATCAGTAAAAACTGTTAATTTGATCAATACTTAATTTTTTCACCCGGAGTGCGTTTCTTCTGCGGGCTCGTGATAAGCAGGCGGCGGGGCAGAGGGACAAGTAAATTGTCAGGAATTTCTCCACTCTCCCGCGGCCACTCCGCCACTTAGAGCCGTGTAATTTATACCCCGGCAGTCGCTCTGCAATTACCCTGTCTATTGCTGTCGACAGTATCACACTATCTTTTAAATAGATCCGGCTCGGCTGGTCCAGACGAGCCAACAGGACAAATGACGCCATCCCTCATCCCGCAAGCCCTAAAGAGATAAGTCCCCTAAAGAGGGGCCCATTTATCAGCTGATACAAGCCGGGTACTTACAAGCCTACTTCTTTGTTTGGGCTCTTTTCAGATTTCCAAAGCTATTGATCTAGCGCGGGGGAGCCAGGCTGGGGCGCGGGGTGGGGTGCCGAGGGGCGGCCCCAGGCCCGAGCTCACCCACGCTGCGGAGAAGCCAGGCCGGGGAGGGGTGCGGCCCCCTGCCCGGCCTGGCTGCACTTGCCGGCCCTCGGCAATGCCACCCGCTGAACCCTGGGGCGGGCGAGGAGGCGGCTGCCGGGGCGGTGGTGTGGGTGCACCGGCCGGCCCTCAGGCTGCCAAGTGCCCGGCTGCCCCCCCAGTAGCATAGGTCTCAACGGGGCCACTCCAGAGGGCTGGGCCCGGTAGCTCTGGCCTTGACCCAGAGCCTGCCTCTTGCTCACGGCCACCTGCTCCCGTGAGGAAGGCTCCTGCGTGCCCTCCTGCAGCCCACGCTCGGGCCAATGCAGGCTGCCGGTCTGGGGCCCCCGGCAGGCACACGGCAGCCGGTGGGGTCTGCACCCGGACACCATGGGCGCCTTGCATTGGGGAGCAAGTGAAACTGGGGGACGGGTGTGGGGCGGCTCCGGAGGACGGGGCCACAAGCTGCTCTGGGGCTCTTCTCAGGAAGGCCAGGGCTGAGACCAGGACTGGTGCTGGCGACCAGGCCCCGGGGTGGGGGTGGGGGTGGGGGGGTCGCCGGATTGGGGCACCCTCGGGGCAGAGGTGCGGCTGATGCGGCTCTGCACGGGCACCGGGGAGGGGATCCCATGCCCCCCCCCCCGGCTCTGACCCGTCCAGGGGGCCCCTTGCTGGCAGAGGAGCCCCTGGGAGAGTCGGGGCAAGGACAGGCCAGCAGTGACCGCGTCCTGGCCGCTGACCCCCGGCCAAGCCAGGGGGGGATGGGGGCATCCCGACCCACCTCCCTCAGCCCAGGCCTCGGAGCTGGGTGAGCTCAGGCCTCAGTTGGCCTCTCTGCCCCGCGGGTACCTGTGACCCTTCGGATGCTCTCAGGATTCTGGGGTGTGAGCAGCATGCGACTGTCCTCGGTTCCCCAGAACCTCCGCCCCGGGCCAACCTGAGTGGTGCCTGTGGCACTGAACGGTCCGCACCTCCCAGCTGGGCTGGACGGAAGCAAGGGCCCCCCAACCTCCCCCGAGAGCCGCGTCCACGAGGCCAGAGGCAGGCCTCGGAGAGTGTGGGCGCGGCCTGACCCTCGGAGCAAGAGGGAGGGTGAGCTGATGGCGTCCCTGTGCCCCCCACCACCCCAGCCGCCTGCTATTTTATCCCTTGTGTGCCCAGGACAGACACCAGGTGGGGGGCCCACCAAGCTGCCCCTGAGGAGCGACTTTTCCCCCAGGCCCAGGGGCTGGGCGGCAGGAGGCCCACTGACCCCCGGAGGGAGGCCCCGGGCCGGGCGGCAGGAGGCCCACTGACCCCCTGACGGAGACGCAGGAGCTGAGTTCCACTTGCTGCCACTGTGCAGAGAGGCCCCAGGGGTCGTGTCTCGGCGGGGAGCCCTCAGGCCGCCCGGGCACAGGCCGGCTCTGGTCTGGGGCGCCCGCTGGGAAGCTAGTACGTGGATAAAGGGTGCCCTGGCTTGTGGGCTCGCAGCTCATGAAGCCTGAAGGAAGGGAGGGTGCTCGTGGGGTGCTGTGAAGCCGGGGGTACAGATGGAGGCAGGAGCAATGCCAGGGCTCTGGGCCCCCCAGGGGGGCAGATGGTGGCACCAGGGTCCCCGTGGGCACCCCAGAGCAGAGACCAGCCCGAGGGCCAGCCTGGCACAGGTGCGCTGTTCTGCCCTCCCTCCCAGACATGGCCCCAAGGCCCATAGGCTGCGTGCTGGGGCCTGTGTCCCTGGACGGCAGCCCTGACCTCAGCCGCGGCCCCCCCGCCCCTCTGCAGGTGCTCGCTCCCCGCTCTGGGTGCTCGTTAACATGTGTGGCTGCTGCCCACGCCTGTCTGACTCTGTGGCCTCCATGCTGAGAGGGTCCTGCCACCTGGCCTGGTCTAGCTCGTGGAGCTGGGCCCGGGGGTGCGGGCACACGGGCAACGCCGGCCAGGCGTGGGGTGAGGGGGAGCAGAGGCTGGGGTGGGGGCTGTCACGGGCCCTGGCTGTTCTGCGGCCTCTGCGCCGTCTGAGGACCTGAGCGAGCATCGTGCGGAAGAGCCAAGGGGCAGGTGGGACCGAACCAGGACAGGCCCCGGGGACAGGCCTGCTTGGGCCTTGCCTGGAGTCCTGCCGTGGGGACCCTCCCCTCTGGCGAAGCTGGGGGCGATCGGCGTGCTCTCTCGGCGGGAGCCAGGCCCTCCCTCCCACGCCGGACGAGTCCTGGGCCGTGTGGGGTGGCGGTGGCCCTCTCGCGGGGCTGCTGGCCGAGCCTTAGCTCCGTGTCCGCCGAGATGGATGCGAGCGTCGTGTCGGACGCGGCCGATGCGGGCGATACACCGTGGGTCATCTGTTTGGTCTTAATTTAGAAAAGCTTCCCGAGATTATTAAGCGGCATTTTCTCCCTGTGGTGCTCGATGGTACCAGGCGGGTTCAGGGCTGAGCCTCCCCGTTTGTCTTCCTCACGTTGCTGCACGAGATCGGAAGCGCCACGGCGCAGACCAGGCCCCACAAACACAAACAGAAGTGGTCTCTGCAGCGTCTCCCGCTTGTCACCCAGCGGGCCGGTGCCAGGCTCGCGCCTGGGGCCGGGGCAGCGGACGGTGTCGGGGCTCAAACACCGGCTCTCCCGGAGAACCCTTCCTGGTCGTGGTCTCTTTCCAGTCCGCGTTCCGGAGGAGGCTCCGAGGGCTGCCAGGAGGCGGTGGGCATGGGCCCGGGGGCTCTTGGCCAAGTGTCCCCACTTGTGAACAAGGGCAACCCTGCTCGCCCTGCTGAGTCCGGGGCTCTGGCTCCTCCCACCGCTGTCCCCATCGGGACATCGTGCACAGTGGCCACGCTGTTCCTGCCGGGGGCGTCCAGGCTCCCGGATGGACCCCGAGCCCACAGCTGGAAGGCGCTGTTGGGAGGCTGGGGCCTCAGAGGAGGCCGCGGGCCCCTCCCTTCCTCCCGATGTGGCAGACCGGGGCCTGTGTCCCGACTGGCACTCCGTGCGGGAATGTGGTCGGGGGGGTGTGCTCTTGCTCGACCCCGTTCCGGGCGTGTGCAGGGAGGGCGGGCTTTCCGAGGGGATCCGAGACCCCGTGAGGGCCGAGAGGGGCCGGCCTGAGCGGAGAGCAGGGGGAGGCAGGGTGGTGGCAACCCGGGGGAAGTGGAGAAGGGGCCATGTGGAAACCCACCAGACGGCCTAAACCAGCTTTCCCAGAACCAGTGCAACCATCGCAGGGGAGTGAGACCCCGTGATCCGGAGGGCACGCGGAGGAGACAGATGCTGCAGCCTGGGGCTTGTCAGCGATGCAGCTTCCAGGGAGGGGCGCCGAAGGTTGAAAGTCACGGGGCGGGACAGGCAGGGGGCAGAGGCGAGCACGGGGCGGCATCGGGGGCGGCGTGTGGAGAGCCCTGCTCCCGCAGACGGAGGCTCTGGCCCAGGCCGTGCCACGGACACCGGCACCCTCGGGGGTACGGTGGCCAAGCGACCCCGGCTCAGCAGGCTTCGGCTGCAGGTGGGAGGCTGCGGCTGCACAGTCGTCCGTGCTGCAGACGAGGACGTGAAGCATGGCCTGCGGGGACCACCCCGCCAGACACTGCAACGCCTGCCTGCTGCATCCTGAGGAGCCCCAGGCCGTCCTGTCCTAGAGCGGGTGAGCGTCCCTGCCCGCCCCCCCCCCCCGNTGATGCAGCCGTCTGTGGGTGCCGGGCCGAGTGAACCAGGGTCTGAAGGTGCTCAGGGGAGCAGCTGGGCTCCCCATGAGCTGACCGGGTTTTTTAAAAGGACCCGTGTCTGAAACTCCAGCCTTGAAATCATTTCCTATAGGGTTGAGCTTTAATATGCAGGTTTATTTTTTGAAGGACGAGGAGATTTCCATCCTTGGAAGGAGCAGCTCTGCATGTGTCTTCACGACCTCGGGGGCTCTGGGCACAGCACTGCGTCCCAGTCCTGTGAGGGGCGTCGGCTCTTCCTAAACAACCCAGCTCCCTCGAGCGGGCTTATGTAAAAAAGCGCTGACAGGATGGTAGCCTTCGTGTTGTTTCTCTCCATTGCTTATTTGATAAGTGATAATAACTTAATTGCAAAGTAATACATGCTGCTTGTGAAATTTCAGAAAATACAGAGAGTTATCAAGTAAAAAAAAGAAGAAAAGAAATAAAAAGAAAATTGAGGGATGGAAAAAAGATACAGAAAGGAATTTGGAATAACCATTCTAATGTCAGACAATGTAGAATTAAGGTCGAAAAAAAATCATAAGGGACAAAGGAGAATATTAGACATTGGTTCAAAGGAACAACCGATCAAGAAGATCTGATGATCATGAACATACAGGCACTGAATGATACAATCTTGAAAAATATATAAAACGACAACAGAGACTTACAAGCAGAAATATACGACTAAACCATGGTAATTGGACCTTTGGACAAACTCCTCTTATAAAGTGATAGATTAAATATACAAAAGTAAATACAGGTTTTTCAAGTTGAATGGCATAATTAATTAATTGAATTACATCTATTATTTCTGTATCCATTTACATATCTCATAGAGATTATGGGCTCTGTGTGTACACAGTTCGCTATTCACAAGGACAGACCAGCCCTTGTAGGAGGCTCTGTTACCACCACCTGCAGAGCCAGGCAGACCCCACCCTACACCTGGTTCAAATATTGTTACTGAAGAAGCCGCACACACACCTCAAGAGGGCATGAAAAGCTTTAGATTACTTGCATGAGAGATGTCTCAGAGGAGAGCAGGGCAGGCCTCCCTAGCCAGTCAGGAATGGCTTGAGAAAGCAAGGAGAGAAGGTTTTACTGAGGTGAAGGGCTGGGGCCAAGTGGAAATGCCTGCGTGTGGGCAGAAGCTTGTGTGGTTGGACTCTCTCACCAGCATCAAAGGAGGGAGCACACAGGCTTTCTTTTCGGTTTTCCAGATGAGAGGCACAAGGGGAAGAGGGAGGAGTGAGGCTTAAAAACTGTCTGTATCAGGGCGCCTGGCTGGCCTAGTTGATAGAGCATGTGACTCTTGATCTTGGGGTTGTGAGTTCAAGCCCCACATTGGGTGGAGAGCTCACTTAAAAAAAATAATAAAGCTCGTTCTTTTTTTTTTTTTAACTGTCATCTTCGGGGCGCCTGGGTGGCTCAGTGGGTTAAAGCCTCTGCTTTCCGCTCAGGTCATGATCTCAGCGTCCTGGGATCGAGGCCCGCATCGGGCTCTCTGCTCAGCAGGGAGCCTGCTTCCTCTTCTCCCTGCCTCTCTGCCTGCCTCTCTGCCTACTTGTAATCTCTCTTTCTGTGTCGAATAAATAATAAAATAAAATATTAAAAAAAAATAAAGCCTCTATTTTCTGCTCAGATCATGATCTCAGGGTCCTGGGATCGAGCCCCATATTGGGGGGGGGGTCCCTGCTCAGCAGGGAGCCTGCTTCCTCCTCTTTCTCTCTCTCTCTGTCTGCCTCTCTGCCTACTTGTATTCTCTGTCTCTGTGTCAAATAAATAAATAAAATCTTAAAAAAACCCCGTCATCATCAAACATCAAAAAATGAAATCAGACTGTTCATTATAGCCTCAAAAGAAAATGTGATGAATTTCAAGGAATCAGCAAAATCCTTAATGTATTCTCTGACAGACATACAAGGAAATAAATAGCAAAAACATAGTGGAAAAAAAAAACCCCAAAAAACAAAACAAACTCCAGACTTCTGACAAAGAAAAAACTTAAGTACCAAATAACACTTGGGTTAAGAGAAAAATCATAAGGTAATTATAAAACATTTAAAGCACCACAAGTCAAGAGTTGTGGAATATACTTACAGAAGTATCTACAGAAAAATTATGGTTTTAAATATGTTTATCAGAAAACAAAATAAGATTGAAGAGAAGCAAGCTGAGCATCCAGTTCAAGAGGCTATCTTTACATATCCAAATAATAAGATGGAGCAGAAATCAGTGAAGTAGAGGACACCTTTAATATTAAAAAGCTGGAAAAGGGGTGGGGGGGTGGGATAAATGGGTGGTAAATGGGTGGTAAGGAGTGCATGTGATATGATGAGCACTGGGTGTTATATGCAACCAATAATTTATTGAACACTACATCTGAAACTAATGATGTACTATATGTTGGCTAATTGAATCTAAATAAAAAAAAAGAAAAGAAAGAAAATCTATCAATGTGATTTACTTCCGGAATGGAGTAAAGGATAAGAATCATGTGGTAATCTGAATAGATTCTCCCCTACATCCCTTTAAAAAAGGATTTCATAATTATAATGATTAATTATATTTGTCAACGTGACTGGGCCATGAGGCACCGAGACATCTGGCCAAACATTATTTTGGGTGTGTCTCTGAGGATGTTTCTGGATGAGATGAACGTCTGAACCTGGAGATTGCGTAAAGCAGATTGCCGTCCCCAGTGTGGGCGGGCCTCATCCAGACAACTGAAGACCTGAATAGAACAAGACAGTTGAGTAAGCGGAACATCCCTCTCCCTGACTGAGCTGGGACATCCGTGTTTCCTGGCCTTCAGACTCAAACTGAAAAATCGGCTTATCTTTGTTCTTGAGCCTGTTGGCTTTCAGGCAGGAGCCGTCCGAAAATGGCTGTCCCGCTTCTCAGGCCTCCAGACTTAGGCTGGAGCTCCCCGCCAGCCCTCCTGCTGCTCCAGCTGGCCAGCCACAGGTCTTGGGACCTGTCCGCCTCCATAGTTCTAGGAGCCAATTCCCTGTGATAAGTCTCCTACATGCACATACACGTGATATGGACAGAGTCTCCTACATGCACATACACGTGATATGGACAGAGTCTCCTACATGCACATACACGTGATATGGACAGACCATGCTTGCTGCTCAGACTAGTCACCAAGAAGAATGGGGTAAGATGAGAAAAATGGGAGGTTATCGGGTTGGAAAAGGAGAGAAAACCCTATGATATGCAGATGATGTGATTACCCACATAGAAAATCTAACAAAACCAGCAGGTGAATCATTAAAACTGATAAGAGAATTTAGCAAAGCTGACGGATACAACACCACCTCATTGATTGTCAGCTGCTGCGTAACAAATCAGCACAAAGCCCAGCAGCTTCAAACAACAAATGCTCAGGATCTCACAACTTCTGTGGGTGATCATTTGGGAGAAGCCTAATTGGGTGGTTGTGGTTCTGAGATTCTCAGGACGTGGAGACGAAACTCAGGCTGGGATTGCGCCATCTGAAGGCTTGACTGGGGCCGGACAACCCAGTTCCAGGATGTTAACCCACACGAAGTCCTCAGCTCCCTGCTGGCACTGGTAGGGGTTTCATTTCCTCACCGTGGAGACCCAGCCATATGGCTACATGGGCATCTAAGTTATGTGGTGGCTGGCCCTCCCCAAAGCAGGTGACATGAGGAGGACACAGTCCCTTTTCTGACCTACTCTCAGAGGTCATGCACGGTCATCATGAGAACATTCTAGTCATAGGTGAATCGCGGAGTACCACTCACACTCAGAGGGAAGGGAATTAGGCTCCACCTCTTGAAGGGAAGAGTATCAAAGAATCTGGGGACATAGTCGTAAAATCGCCACGATTATGTCACAAAAATCGATAGTGTTTCTCTGAACCAGCTTTATATGGATGGAAAATGCAGATCAAGAACAAGGAACCACTATCATGGCATTAAAAAAAAATAAAGTAGCTAGGATTAGCCTTATGAGGAATGCACGAGATCCTGATGTAGAAAATTGGAAGTCCCAAATCCCCTAAAAGACCTGAGTGAAAGGAGAGCTACGTTGTGCTTGTGGACGGCTGACTTAGCGTTTAACGACGTCCACGTTCCCCGGGTAACCTCTAGTTAAGTACGATTTAAACCCAAGGTTTTGAAAAATGTAAGTAATTCTAAAATTTACATAACAGATGAAGATACAAGAACACCTTAGACGACATTAGAAAGGCAGAGCAGAGGGAAGTGGGCTGCCCTGCAGTCAGTAAGATACAGCACGGAGACACAGCAAGATCTTAGAGCTGTGGCGCGGGGACAGGTAAACACCAACGAACCCGAAATACAGATTCCCCCAAACAAATCCATGAATTTGCGTCAACTGGACATACCAGAGGTGTGATGTAAACCTCTGGAAAGAGAGGATTTTTTTTTTAAGATTTTATTCATTTATTTCACAGAGGGAGAGAGATCACAAGGGGGCAGAGAGGCAGGCAGAGAGAGAGGGGGAAGCAGGCTCCCCGCCGAGCAGGGAGCCCAATGCGGGGCTCGATCCCAGGACCCTGAGATCATGACCTGAGCCGAAGGCAGAGGCTGTAACCCACTGAGCCACCCAGGCGCCCGAGAGGATTTTTTAAAAAGATTTTATTTATTTATTTGACACAGAGAGAGAGAGATCACAAGTAGGCAGAGAGGCAGGCAGAGGGAGAGGACGAAGCAGGGGGAGCCCGATGCGGGACTCGATCCCAGGACCCTGAGATCATGACCTGAGCCGAAGGCAGAGGCTGTAACCCACGGAGCCGCCCAGGCGCCCGAAAGAGAGGATCTTTAAAAATGCCTAGTGTTTTTGAAAAACAGGTCTGCAACCCTTTGACGTTCTCCCACGAGGAGCAGGCATAGCTGTCTCCTCCCCTTGAACATGGACTGTCGTTGGAACTTGGTTGTAACCAACAGAATGAGACAAACAAGGGGACAGAGGTCCTTGGCGAGGTCAGAAGGGACCACGCAGCTTCTGCCGGCTTCTGCCGGGTGCTGGCTCTGAGGACGGCCAGGCACAAGGTAAGAAGTGTGTCTACTCCAAACACCATCCCGCCTGCAGAGGCCTTGTGTAGGCGCTCGGGCCGACTGTCCGTCAAGCTCCCGGAAGACAGCCGACATCAACTGCTAGCCACATGAGTGTCCAAGCTGGGCCCGAGCCCCCGCTGCCCTCTGACTGCACGCGAGCCCCAAAGAGAGAGCCACCCTGTGAGCCCTTCCCCAGGTCCCAAAGCTCGAAAACACGAGCCGGACAGGAGGCTTCTGTGAGCTGTTAAATGATGGGATAACTCGTCCTGCGCCCACTGCAGGGGCACCTGGCCGGCTGACAGGACATTTGCGACATCTGAAGCCACAAAGGATTTATGGGCTAAACACACGGGAAGCCCCTGAAAGTCCCCTTGAAAAGGACGAGGACCCCACAAGAGCGGACAGAAGCCACGAACCTGACAGGGAGGCTGAGGGGCAGGGGAGCGTCTCCAGGGACCAGAGGACCCAAACCCCAGCAACAAACTGGCACCCAGCAGAAATGCACAACTTTGATCATTGTTCCAAGTATCTGCCGGGACGTGAGGAGGGGAGAGCGCCGGCCTGGCCACAGCGGGCGTCTTCGGGATGGCAGCTGGCGTTTGCGCTGTGAGGGCCAGCGGGGTCCCCCTGCGGGCGGGCGGACTAGCACGTCTGGCGCGGCCCGGCCGCCCCCCATGCCGGGTGGCACACCANCGCTGTGAGGGCCAGCGGGGTCCCCCTGCGGGCGGGCGGACTAGCACGTCTGGCGCGGCCCGGCCGCCCCCATGCCGGGTGGCACGCCGAGGGCCCGCACCGTCCTCTGAGCCATCCCGCGGAGCCCAGCGAGGAGGTCATCAGCCAGCGTGGCGTCGGGGTCACTGGACGGCGGACTCGCGCTGCCCCAGCAGCTCCAGGCCTCGGGAAAGTCAAGTCTGGCCTCTGCACCTGGTTTCCTAGCCGACGAGGGGCAGCGGGAGAGCCTGTGTGCGGGGCGAGCAAGGGTTCAATGAGCTGGCTTATGCAGGCTGCTTGATGGTGCGACTGGTGCTGTTCTTACGGGACCGAGCACAGAGACGTGAGTGTGGCCCCACGGCACACGGCCAGTCCCCGGGGGCGCGCAGGACTCCCAACACCCGCAACACCGGGCTGTCTGTCCTCCCCTCCCTTCCCTCGCAGGGGACCTCCCGCGCCGCCCTGGCCTTCTCCTGGTGCTGGGCCCCCCCTCACGTTCCTGACGGCCGGCCGGGGTGACAGGTGTCCCCTGGGCCTCCCACGGGCAGGATGCTGGTGGGTCTGTGGACCCACGTGGCACATCTGTCCCCACACGCCACCCTCCTTCCTCTGCCGTCTGTCAGACGACCGGGCATTGTGCTGAGTTGACCAATGCTCGTCCGGACTCCCGAGAGCCACTCTGGTGGTGAGTGTCCCTCACCAGGAGGCTAATCCCACGGCGAGAAAGAGCCCGGGGTCGAGAACTTTTGCTGGCCTGGCCTGGTCCCTTGATCTGAGGCTGGGCTGATCTGACCCCAAGATATGAGCCTGGGTCCTGCCAGGAGCTGTGGCTCTTCCACAGGCCTTCGGTCCTCCCTTGGGCTGGACCTCCGAGCAGGTTTCTCCCAGAGGTTCTTGCTCTGGCGGCTGGGGGACCGGGGGAGGCACCCCCTGAGGGGCCTCCTGCTGCCTGGTGGGGGCAGAGGCGGCCTCTGCACGGTCTTCAGCTCACGGGAGCCCGCTCTCCCGAGGGAAGCTTCTGGGGGCGGCATCTGCAAACCCAGGGGCTCCGAGGGCCTTCACAGCCACGTCCGGCGTCCCCTCCCACGTTTTGGGGTCTCAGGAAGGAAAAGTGCTCGGGTGTGAGCATCTTGCCCTTGGGTGCAGTTCCGAGGGAGCTCAGGGGGCCCCTGGGGGCGCTGGGCTCAGGGGCGCCGTCGGGCAAGTCCAGTCTGTGCTGAAGGCTGAGGCGCGGGCAGCGGCCGCGGGACACGTGGCCCCCGGGCTAACGTGGTGACGGATCTCGGGCACTGAGATGGCGTCCCTGGTTTCGGGGGGATGATGGGATCCCAGAACAGCGGGGCTAATCGTCCGAGGCAGGTGAGCCCTCAGCCTCGACCCGTGGACTCTTGTGCTGGAAGTAGGGGCAGGCTGCTGGGGTCCGCTCCATCCGAGAGCAGGACCCGCCAGACAGTGGTGCCAGCCAGAATCCCGCCGTGCAGGCGCGGGCCCAGAGCCCCGGCTGGGGCGCCCCCCTGAAGACGTGTGCGCGCTGCCTTCCTGCAGGCTTTCCACGACGGCCACACGGCCACGGACCAGCCACCGCACTGACGGAAGGAGAGGCTCCTCGGCTCTCCGGGGGGTGCGTCGCCGGTGCCTCCAAACGGGCCCCGACCCCCAGGGCCTGCGGGTGCCGCGCTGCGGGCAGATGGACCCATCCTGTCCTCAGGGCATCACTGGTGCCGACAGAGCCTCCAGTGGCTCTGGCCGTGGACGAGGGCCGTGGGGCCCCCGCAGAAGCCCCCCTCCCCGCCCAGGCAGTAACCCAGAGTGGGGCCGCAGCCCTGGGGGAGCAGGAGATGAGAGCCTCCACCGGAGACGGGAGGAACGGGGGTGGGGGGGAGGTGCCCGTCGGATCCCAGCGTGACTCCGGGTCCCATGTGCGCGGAAGCCCGGCGGACCCCGAGGGACGACTGCCCATGACCTCGGCGGGACTCGGCGGCGCCTC
>LNAC01000189.1:5874292-5889186 GCA_002007465.1 Ailurus styani
GCTCTGACGGGAGGAGCCCGGGCCGAGCTAATCGAAGCTGAAAAGGCGGAATCAGCGCGCGTCGGATCCTCTTGCCGCTTTCATCAATCCCCCTAACTGGGTCTGAGCGCGCGGGCAAGTGCGCGGCGGAGGGAATTACTGTGTAGGACATCTGAGGCCTGCGCGGCCGCGGGGCCACGGTGGGCGTGGGGCTGGGCGGCCGGGGCCTGACCCCCGGCCTGGGGAGCCCGCCGCCCGGCCCGCCCCCCCCCCGCAATTCAATTACGCTGCTGCATATGCAGGCGCAGGGGCGGAGGGGGGACAGAGGCGCCTGCGTTTACCCCATCATAAGCTTCATTTGGAGGAGGTTTGAAAACAATTCCCCGTCACATTTGTCCCTGTCAGATCACATTATTCACAAATGAAGTTCACAAAGTATCAATTCAATTTCAATGAGCCGCGCTGCAGGGCTCGGCGGGGTTCGCACGGCCCCGCTGGGGGGGCTGCGGACACCGAGGCCGTCAGAGGTAATCAGAGGCAGGCGGCCACGCTAGCGCTTTTCCATTTCACCCCTTTTGTGCACATCTGTTCCTGGGTAATCCCATTTTCTACACTTCCAAATCACTGAAGACGGCCGCGAAGGGGTGGGGCCCGTGGGAGGGAGCCCCTCGTCTGTCTGTCCCCGGGAGCCAGAGCTCCGGGGGTGCGGCGGGCGAGACAGCCCACCCTGCGGCCCGACCCCCGGGTCGAGGCCCAGCGCTGCCTGGGGGGCCGGGCGGGCCTGGGTCCCTGCGCCCCGGGGTCTGCAGCCTCGGCCCATCCTCGCCCAGGCCTGGGGCCCCCCCACGGCTCAGAGGGGCGGGACCCCGACCCCGTTCTGGAGGCTTTCCAGCGCCCCACACCTCTCTCCCCCGCTCAGGGGTCCCCTCCCCTCCCAAGCGTCTGGCCCCCTCCTTGGCTGGGGCTGAGGGGCTCTCTGAGACGGAGCCCAGGGGGTGGGCCTCAGGCCGCCCCTGGCTTCCAGTGGCAGACACGTCGTGGGCACCCCCGGCGTGGACAAGCCCCAGATGGGACACGGCGGAGACAAACTTGCCTGTGTGCAGGCCTCTCTCCTCTGCTGGGTGGCCTGCTGCCGCGCCCCAGACTTTGCCCGGACACTGACCCGTGCACCCCAACCCCAGGCCCATGTCCTGCCCTTTCACTGCCTGAGGAGGTGGGCGGCCCCTCCCCACCAGCCCAAGCACGCAGGGTGGTGGAGCGGCCCGCTCGTGCTGGCCTTGCTCAGGGAGTCCACACGGCACGTCGGAGCCCCCACTGCCCCACGAGCGGGAGCTACGCGCTACCCCGTGTGCCCGGCCAGCCAGTCACCCCCCAGGTCTCCAGGCCTGGGTCTCCCCACTTGGGAAGTCAGCTCCTTCCTGGTCTGGGCCTCGTGAAGACTGCTGGCCCCGCATGAGTCCCGGGGGCTGTGGGAGCCGGTATCAGACACCCCGGCAGGAAGCAGGAGAAGCAGAGAGCCGTGGGGGGGGGCCCATCCCCCATCCCCTGAGGGCAGCCGTCCCGCCTGCCGCCTCTGGCCTGGCCTCTAGGTCGGGATGAGCACCCGGGGCCTGCCCTGGGGCTGTTGGCGGGAGGCTGCGCCCCCAGACCCAGAGACCCAGGGCAGGAGGGAGGGGCTGCCGGCCTCCCTGCTGTAGCCTCCCTGGGCTCGAAGTGTGCGGCTCCGCGGCCCAGGCCCGCACCGGCTGCCGGGGTGCGTTTGTGGCCTCCGGGCAGCCGTGGGCCTACACGTGGGGCGTGTACGTGGGGCGTGCACACGCAGGTAGACAAGCCCAAGCCGGCGCGTGCCGGGGGCCCACGCGTGTGCACCTGCCGTGGGTGTGCAGGCTTGTGCGGCTGGGGCGCGGGCATCCCTGCAGGGTGGGCTCTGGCGCGTTCCGCTCTCTCTGCATCCGACCTTCTCCCGCTGGGGCCGGGCCTGGCTTCCTGCCCCAGAAGCCTCGGGCGCCCCAGGACTCTGGCAGTCAGGGTGGGGTCAGGCTGCCCCGGCCGCGGGCCTCTGGGGGGCGTGGGGAGAGCCCGGGCCTGAGCCGCCCTGTCACCCGGGATGAGGCCGGGCCTCCGAAGTGGAAGAAAATCGCCATTTCACAGCACCGGTTTGTATTTTTAAGTGAATAAACTTAGTTGTTTTAGGGCAGTTTGAGGACGAGAGCACCGCTGAGGGGGAGGCTCAGAGGGACATGTCCCACGCGCCCCCGGCCCCCCACGAGCCATATCCGCGCCGGAGTGGGACATCCCTTACGGCGGACCCGCCCCCACGGACACGTCACCGTCACCCAGAGGCCACAGACGCCGTCGGGGTCCCCCCGGGGCGCACGTTCTGCGGGTCTGGACGAGGGCATCAGCACAGGCGCCCGCCCCCGCGGCATCGCCCGGAGCGGCTTCCCGGCCCCACGTGCCCCGTGCTCCCCGGCTCGCCCTCCTCCCGCAGCCCTGAGCACCCCGGAACCCGTCCCTGTCCCCGCGGTTCCGGCCTTTTCCCGGACGTCGCACAGCTGGAATCCTGCTGCGTCTTTCCTTAGGAACGTGCACGGAAGGCTCCTCCGCGTCTTCTCCCGGCTCGGGCGCTCGGTTCTCGTGAGCGTGAGTCACACGTCGGCGTGGAGCACAGCTAATTCACCCGCTCACACACGGAAGGATGTCTCGGTGGTTCTTAGGTTCGGGCGATTGTGGATGAAGCCACGGCAAACACCCACGTGCGGGGTTTCATGTGGACGTGAGGGTTCCGTTAACTCGCGGGGACCCACGGACCGGGGCCGCTGGGCCGCACGGTGAGCGTGGGCTCGGTTCTGTAAGAAAGAGCCCCTTTTTCCAGTGTCCCGGCCCACGGATGAGCCCAGGCCTTGGACGTGGGAGAACCGGCATCGCACGGCCTGGACAGTGAAGGCGAAGCTGTCACTTAGCTGCTGTACTATGGCCCCAGGAGAGTCTGGGACCCGAGCCTGCCACCCCACCCTCACCACCCCTGCCACCAGCTGGCTCTCCAGACAGGGCCCAGCCTGCCTGCCCTGAGCGGATGTGGGGGTGCTTTGTCCTGGGCAGGGTGCATCGAGCCTGGGGGCCCAGCAGCGGGCCCCCCTCACTCCGAGGGCCCCATCGGGCATGGGAAGTGTGGGGAAGAGGGGTGCCGGGGTCAAGGTCCGCACTGGTCCTCGTGGGAATGGCCTGGGCAGGCCCCACATCTCTCTGCACGGCTGAAAGGGAGCGGCCCGGGGCACAGAGGCCGCTGGGGCTTGCTGGCACCGGTGCCCGAGTCCAAAGGCAGGCGCTGCCGGGGGACCGTCCGGGTCTCAGCCCCAGGGGGCGTCCGTGGCCCAGCAGGGCAGGTGTGACGGGGCAGGGCGTGGAGAGGCCTCGGCCTGGGTGCCCCCGCCCCCCGCCCCAGCCATCCGGGCCAGACTGTGACATACTCGGGGCTCCCGATCTATTGATCCCAGGGCCAGAACACGTTGTAAAATGAGGGGATCGGGGTGGATTTGAAGTTAGGGCAGGTGAAGCCACAGGGACATGGAACGAGGGCCTGGGGTTTCGCTCACTGCTGCAAACTGGCCCGGCCCGACCGCGGCGGCTCCAGCGGGCCCAGGNTCTGTTTCATTTTTTATTTTTTTTTTTTTTTAAAGATTTTATTTATTTATTCAACAGAGAGAGATCACAAGTAGGCAGAGAGGCAGGCAGAGAGAGAGGAGGAGGCAGGCTCCCTGCGGAGCAGAGAGCCCGATGCGGGCCTCGATCCCAGGACCCTGGGATCATGACCTGAGCCGAAAGCAGAGGCTTTAACCCACTGAGCCACCCAGGCGCCCCCACTTGGCTTCTTGCCTGACAGCAGAAGGACGTGTCTTCAAGCCAGAGGAGCTCCTGGCAAGGCCTGCCCCGTGGGCAGCCTCCAGCTCCGTGCGCACACTCACACACGTACACACTTGCACACGAACGTGTCCCCGAGCCCGTGTGGACGCGCGTGCCCCGCACACACACACACACACACGCGGCCTGGGACCGTGCAGGCGGGGCAGCGCTCCTGTCCTGCCTCAGCGGGAAGCCCGGCCCCGGGCAGCAGACACACGCGGGCCCGGTTCCTGCGGGAGCACCGCACAGACTCACGCTGCCCTCCTGGAGCTCGGCCCGGGCCCTCGCGGCCTGTGCTCCCTGTGCTCATGAGCACGCAGAGCGGCCCGCGTCCTTCGATGCCGACCTCATGCCGGCCTGGCCCTCAGTACCGCGTGCTACGGGGCAGAGTCCCCACCCGGGGGCAGTGCTGGGACGGCCCGGGGACACCGTGAAGGGAGAGGCCCAGCCGTCGGCAAGGGGGCCCCCAGGAGGAGCTGGGAAAGCCTGGGTCCAGGAGCCTTCTCGGAGGAGGTGGTCTAGCCACCCGCACGCCTCTGGCCCCATCTGGGCAGTTTGCGAGGCCTGAGCCTCTCCTCTGTGGGGAGCAGGGGCCTGGTGGCAGCCCCCCATCCCTGCCCAATGAGCGCGGGGCACCTGCTGGAGAGTCTGGGCGCGTCGGCCCCATGAGGCCTGCTCTGCGGGTCCCCACGAGGCTGTGGGGGCTGCTGGGCCCCTCGTGGCTCTGGGCCGAGAAGCTTCCAGAACCCAGGGCATCAGTCCGGTGCACGGCTCTCGCAGCCTGTACGTCAGCCGGACACCGGGACCACAGAGACGTATCGAATTCAGCTTAGCAACCCAGGCATGAATGCCCGTCCTTTAAAGAGAAACTTATCTGTAATTAAAATCATGCACAAGTTTTAGAAAGAGTCTGTTTACAACTGGGAAGAAAGCTGATTGTGGGAATGAATAGGCCTCCGTTGGGGCCGGGAGTGTTTAATTCAGAAATAAATCCCCCGCAGGAGGGGCCTCGCCGGGGCTCCTTCCCCGGGCCTTCGGGGGCCGGCGCCGGCCTTATCGAGCCGCGATCGCAGGCACGAGGGCTGGGCCGCGGGCTCCCGGGTGGCTGGAGAGCTCGCCGCAAAGCCCGCTCCTCCGCCGTGAGCAGTAAATTAGCCCAGTTAAAATCAGCGGGACGCGCGCATTCCAAGTTTATGCTTCCCTGTGAGCAGATGGTGGCTCCGGCCTGTGCGGGGCAGGCGGCATCAAGCACCGGCCTCGGCGCTTAGGGGACAGGCACACCGGTCCTCGCGGCAGAGCGGCCGGCGGCACGTGGCGGCAATCAGAACGTGATCGATGCCGCCGGGGCGGGCCGCGGGGCCCGGGTGATTCAGGGGGCGGCGGAGGCTGCTGCCGTCCACTGGGAGAGCGGCGGACGGATAATTTGGGGCACCTGCACGCGGAGCCGGGCCCCACCGTATCTGCATGATTGTCCCCGCTGCTCTCGTCCCGGTAGACAGCACGGGGCAGAATCGACTGTTCTTCTGGGTATTGAGTGCAATGAAGCGCAGGAATGCGAGCCGGAAGAGGGGGCTTCCCGCTGACAACACTTACTGGGTCTTGTTGGCGCCTCTATAGCCTTCTTGCTCCTGCCGGCCCCCCCCCACCCCAGGGAGGCAGAGCCCTCCACCAAGACCCCTGGACGAGGAACGAGCCCGCCCAAGCGTTCCTGACAGGCCCGCCCGCCGTGCCCACCGACTTCGGGCAGGGCGGCGGGGGGCATGATGGCGCACAGGGTCACTGCCCCATGGAGCGGGGGCCAGAACCCTGCTCCCCGGCTCCTCCTCTGGGTCCCCAGCCCAGGGGCATGGGGTGGGGCTTTCTTGACAACAGCTCCGCGCAAGAGAACCTGCTCCGACCAGTGGGGACACACGGGCTTGTCCGCACGACCAGGGGACAGCGGGTCCTCAGGGCCGATGTGGGGGCACGCGGGCGGGGGAGGCCACACGGGACACAGCGCGGGTCCCCGGCCGGCGGCGAGGGCCTGGCCTAGAGCTGCACTGGGACACAGGCCGAGCGGCGGGCAGAGCAAAGGGCGGCCCGGGGGAGGCCGGCGCCCATCGGGCGGTTCTTCCCGCATCCGCTGGCAGGCTGGACCTAGGCAGCGGGAGCCACGGAGAGAGAGGGCGGTGTGCGCGCGGCTGCCCCCGGGACAGCAGGGCGTCCGTCACAGTGCACACCGGGGCTGGCTCGCAGCCCACTAGCTCGGGGCGGCCCCCGCCCGCCTGCCCGCCCCAGACCCTCTGTTCCTGCTCCTCCGGCCGCTGGCCTTCTCCTCTGACTCCCGCTGGCCCCCAGAGTCGCACAGCCCCCTGCCCCACCGGGACGGACCAGCCTGCAGCTGCTGCTGTCCAGGGCCCGCCCCCCCCCAGGGAGCAGTGTGACGTGGCGAGACCACAGGGCGGGTGCAGGGGCCCCAGCTTGCCCCCGGCCCCCTCGAACCTCTCCGACACCCGGGACTCCTCCACCTTGTTCCCCACCATCTGACTCGCTGGGGCTCCAGCTCCCTGAGGAGGGTCACGAACACCGAGTGTGGGGCTTCCTGTGACCCGAAGCCCGGCCCGGGGGTGGGGTCGGGTGGGGCTGCCGCAGACACGGCCCGCAGGGGCCCGGGGCTGTGCTCTTCTTGCCCCCGCTCTGCTAGGTGGGGCCCCCGGAGGCCAGTGTGACTGGGACCCTGACAGAGGCAGCCTAGTGACCCCTGTGTCCACTTCCCGCTTCTCCCTGGGAAACTGGACCTTGACCCTGGCCCACTCCCTTCGTGGGAGCAGCCTGTGCCCGCCCCCTGCCCATGGGCTGCCTGTGGGCCTCTTGACTTGCTCCCACCAGCTACCCTACAGACAGCGGCTGCATCGGTTGATTTTAATGCCACAAAAATAATTTTTAATGAATAAGAAGAAAATGTGGGGGATGATCTCCGTGGCCTGGAGGGAGTAAATGATTTCTTCCATCTTTTTTTTTTTTGGAGATTTACTCATTTATTTTTAGAAAACCATGGAGAGAGCATGTACGCAGGGGTGGGGTGGAGGGAGAGGGAGAAGCAGACTTGTCACTGAGCGAGACTCGATCCCACGACCCACGAGATCATGACCTGAGCCAAAACCAAGAGCCGGGCGCTTAACTGGCTGAGCCCCCCAGGCGCCCCCGATGTCCTAGTAAGATCCCAGAAGCAGTAACCACCGCGGAGAACACAGAGGAACACAGCCACGTCGAGACGCGAGCTCTGCACTGAGACCAGCGGGAGAGCAGACGCCCCACCTCTGCAGAGACACGCGGCCCAGCACGGAAGGGGCGAGGGCAGGAGCCCGCGTTCTCGAGACAGGAGAGGGATGGTCAGCGGGCACAGCGTCCAGGTCAGGGACAGGAAGTGCCCCGGGCTGGTGGCAACGGCGACAGGGAGCACAGCGTGGGACTCGTGTGCCCGAGGACCAGGACCCTCCAAAGCAGGGCTCCCTTGTAAGACTGAATGGTTCTCCCTCGACGTGTTTCCCATGGGCGGCTTCGGCGGCTCCCGGCAGGGTCTGGCGCCCAGGGTCTGAGGGCCGTGGGGGGCTGTCGCGGGAGGTAGTGTGCACTCCGGACGCCGCAGCACACAGACGGGGAGCTGTCTGCGTGTGTGCAAACTCACACGCTCATGAAGCACCTTAGTGGGCAAGTGACAAAATCTGAGTGTCTGTAGGTCACATGCTATTTTATGACGCTAATTTCCCGCCTCTGATGACTTTATTGTAGTTACGTAAGACCCTGTCCTTGTTTTCAGGAAGTACCATTGAAAGATTCAGAGGGACAATGTTTCTGCAACTAACGCTCAGTGACTCAGAGCAGGGAAATATATACAGATAGGACAGAGAGAGGAAGCAGATTTTTCATCCCAGGTGAAACTAATAATAAAAAAATACTTAAAACTAGTTACATTTTTAATGATGTCATCAGTAGGTACTGGGTACTCGGTAAACTGGTGTGCATAAGGAGAAAGCTAAAACTGACCCCATGCAGGGCGCCTGGGGGGCTTGGTTGGTTGGGCATCTGCCTTCAGCTCGGGTCTTGATCTCGGGTCCTGGGATCGAGTCCCACATGGGGCTCCCTGCTCAGCGGGGAGTCTTCTTCTCCCTCTCCCTCTGCCCCTCCTCACCACTCCTGCTCTCTCTCTCTCCTTCCCTCCGTCTCAAATAAATAAATAAAATCTTTAAAAATAAATAAATAAAATAGACCCCATGCAAAAAAATCTGCATGGTCTCAGGATAAGAAAATACCTCTTAAATAGTACAACATTATGTGCTAACTGTGAATGATTTTTAGAAATTCAAAGGTTTTATTCATCAAAAACAGCACTCAGACTGTCGGAGAAGATATTTGCACACATGTCGTCATCAAACGGCTGTGTAAGCCCAACACATACAAAAATTCTTACAAGAAAATGTGAATAGGCACTTCACGAAAGTGGACAGTAATGGCCAATAAACACACACAAAGTGTTTGTCTGTTGCCTGTGAGCGGGGCTGGCCCATTACAGCCTCATGACGTAGCGTGACACACCCACGGGGTCGCTGCGCAGAGAGAGACAGGGAGCCCAGGGTGGCGAGGACTGGAGCAGAGGCACGCTGGTCAATGTTCAAGGGGCCCCTTTCCAGAGTGGAAAGAGCCCCGACTTGCAGGGCTGGACAATTTCAATGGTGTAAATAATTCCCACGTGGCTGATGGCAAAGTGCTGCTTCGCGTCACTCCAGAGAGAGCTGAGAAAGATGTGTGTGAGGAGCTCTTGTGAGCCTCTGTGAGCTGGCCCCGGGCACCGCTTGGGGGAAGCCAGGACTCCCCCACGCGGCTGGGGCCTGCGTGAGCTGGGAGAGGCAGGCTGGAAGAGGGTTTGGCAAATCTACAAAAGCTAAACATATTGTACACCTCGAAATGGCACCCCGGGGGCATCCCCCGACAGAGACCCGCACATACGTTCACCAAAGACACGCACCCGCACGCTATTAGCAGTGCTGTCTGGAACAGCACCAGACTGGAAAATACCCAGATGGCCGCCGATGGTAGGATGTTGCATCATCCACGCAACAAAATCGTCTGCAAATGAGACGAGTAGCCTACTGCTACACACAGCACCACGAACGAGCTTCCTAACACGGTGTCGATCAAGGCAGCCAGACCAAAAGATACTCACTGTGTGATTCCTCTATGTGACGTCCAAGCAGGAGAATGAATTGGGGAAGTTAGAAATCAGGACCATGGGCCTTTCCTTCCGGTGGCAGCCATCAGCTCAAAGTATTCAAACAGGTACACCCAGGAGCTACGGAGGAGGGAGCAGTCCAGTGTAATGCGGTTTCTTCTCAGCGTGCACGCTGGCGGGCCCGCCAGCTCTCTGGGCTCCACGGGCTCCCTGCCCAACCTGGCCCAATAAAGTACACAGACTGGGGCCCAAGGCCAAGCAAGGTTATGTCCGCTATTGGATTCTTGTGTGTTACGGTGGTTGCGAACACCCAGTTGCTAAGTGTGTGACCTACAGCAAGCCTGTCCATCGTGGTGCTAACCAGCTCAAGTTTGCCCAGAGCCTACAGTCAGTCGCGGAGAAGTGAGCTGGATGCCACCACGGGGCTCTGAGAGTCTTGGATTCTTACTGGGTTGGCAAAGAGTCCACATACAAATCCATCGAGGTCATCCTCATCGATCCATTCCGTAAAGCTATCAGAAGAGTCCTGACACCCAGGGGGTCCCCAGACCCATCCACGAGCACAGGCAGATGTAAGGACTGACATCTGCAGGCCATGAGAACGTGGCCTTGGGGGCGGTTCCAGGCTCAAGCACAGCACTGGTGGCACTCGCCGTGTGGCACGGGACAGACACAACACTCTCCAGTCCACTGTTAGCGCTCACGTAAGTAATGTTCGTAAAACCCTTACCTAGTAAACAATTTAAGACAGTAAAAAAAAAAAAAAGAAGTGAGGACAATGGCTGTCTCTGGGGAGAAGAGAAGTGCTGGGTGGTGGCACCAGCTGGGCTGGTGACCCTCTTCTCTTCTTTCTTTCTTTCTTTCTTTTTTTTTTTTTTAAGATTTTATTCATTTATTTGACAGAGAAATAGAGAGAGATCACAAGGAGGCAGAGAGGCAGGCAGAGAGGAGGAAGCAGGCTCCCCGCCGAGCAGAGAGCCCGATGCGGGCCTCGATCCCAGGACCCTGAGACCATGACCTGAGCCGAAGGCAGAGGCTTTCACCCACGGAGCCACCCAGGTGTCCCAATACTCTTATTTCTTGACCTGGAGCTGGACACACGAATTTCATTTTGTGACCATTATGTGGTTTAGTCATGTTCTATACACTTTTCTGCATGTGTGCTATGGTGAGATTTTAAAGAATGTGAAAAATCATGAAGATTTTTTATACACTTAAACAGAAGAATCCAAAAAAGAAATTAAGTCAACAATCTCACCTATAATAAGATCAAAATGAATAAAATACTTACGAATAAACTTAACGGAGGAAGTGAAAGGTTTATACTTTGAAAGTAACCAAGCATTGCTGAAAGAAACTGACAAGGACATAATGGAAAGACATCCCATGTTCATGGACTAGAAGATGTAATGTCATTAAGATGACAATACTACAGAAAGCAATCTATAGATTAAATGCAATCTGTATCGAAATCTCCGCAAGGCATTTGGCAGAAACAGAACAGTCCATCTTAAAGTTTATATGGAATCTCAATGGTCAAAACAATCTTGAGAAGGAAGAACAAAGCAGGAAGACTCAGAGCTCCTAAATTCAAAACTGACTACAAAGTGACACTCATCAGGGCGCCTGGGTGGCTCAGTGGGTTAAAGCCGCTGCCTTCGGCTCAGGTCATGATCTCAGGGTCCTGGGATCGAGGCCCACATCGGGCTCTCTGCTCAGCGGGGAGCCTGCTTCCTCCTCTCTCCTCTCTCTCTGCCTGCCTCTCTGCCTACTTGTAATCTCTCTCTCTGTGTCAAATGAATAAATAAAATCTTAAAAAAAAAAAAAAGCGACACTCATCAAAGTCGTGTGGTACTGGCATCAAGACAGACATAGAGACAAATGGAAGAATAGACAGCCCCGATGTAAACCCTCATACGTGTGGTCAAATGACTTTCAACAAGTGAAAAGGAAAGGATAGTCTTCCAACAAACGGCGCTGGGGAAACTGCACATCCCCAGGCAAAAGAATGACATTGGAGCACTACCTCACGCCATACACGAAAACTAACTCGAAATAGATCAAAAACCTAAAGTAAGAGCTAAACTACAGAACTGTTGGAGGTAAACATAGGGGGAAAACTTCTTGACTTTGGGTGTGGCAATGATTTCTTTGATATGACACCAGAAGCATATGCAAGAAAGAGAAATAAATTGGACTTAATCGAAATCAAAATCTTGTGTGCATCAAAGGCTGCGATGCACAGGGAGGAGAGGCGGCCCACAGAGCAGGAGAGAAGGTCTGCAAACCGCTTATCTGATGAGGGACTAATACCCAGACTATGCGGACGACTCCCCAAACCCCACGGTAACAACAGCAGCAAGAAAAACAAACAGCCTGACTAGAAGTGGTCCAAGGGCTTGAACAGGCACTTCTCAAGGGTTATTTCCAGAAGGGCAGCCAGCCGTGAAAAGATGCTCGCACCTCTAAGCTTTAGAGAAGTGTAAACGAAAACCACAGTTAGATACCACGAGCTGTTAGCACGGCCAGTATCAAGCAAAACAAAACCCCAAAACGCCACATACTGACGAGGATGTGGGGACACGGCACCCAGGGCGCTGTTGGTGGGAGCGCAAGCTGGTGCAGCAGGTGTGCAAGAACTAAACTCACAGGACTAAACGCAGAATGACCACACGACCCAGCTCTGGGTCTGGGTATCTACACCACGTCTGCGTATCTCCAGGGATTGAAGAGAGGCCCGCACCCCGTGTTCACCGCTGCATTCGCCGAAACAGCTAAACTGGGGGAGCAACCCAGGTGTCCATCGGCGAATGACGGGGAAGCGAAAGGTGGCCCAGCCGTGGAAGCGAATCTTACTCAGCCATAAAGGGAAGGAGATCCTGCCGCCTGCTGCCCTGTGGAGGGATCTTGAGGACACAGCCCTCGGTGAAATGAACTGCAAAAAGACAACCACTGAGCCTCCCGACTCCTGCGAAGCATCCCAAGTGGTCGGATTCAGGGAGGCAGAAAGGATGGAGCTGGGGCTGGGGCTGGGGTTGAACGGGCACAGAGTGTCAGACTCTGGGGTTGGACGGCAGTGACGCCCCACAATGTGAATGCATTTAATTCCCCTGAACTGTACACATAAATGGCGAAGAGGCTAAGTTTTATGGCATGTCCGTTTTACCACGATAAAGAAATACGAAAGCAGACATGAAGAGGGTGTATCAAGTCTGGGTCTAGCCAGGAGAGAGACGCTGCCCAGGGTCAAACAGGGAAGCTTAACGTGCAGGATTCCTAGCCTTGAGAAGGAGCAACGGTGAGCAGGAAGGAGCTCGGTTCTCCTCGGCCCCGGCCTGGGGTCTCGGGGCCACAGTGCTCTGCGATGGGCACGGCAGGGAGCCGGCGGGCCCCCGGGGGCAGCCCCGCAGGTGGGCTGCTGGAGCCAGCGGGAGGCCTTCGGGGGCTGGTTTCCAGGTTGAGAGGGAGAAACTCTTCCCATCAGCGGGGCAGGAGGGAGGCACAGACGTGCGTCACCTCCAAGTGTGCCAGCGGGGCCACGCCGCAGGCTTCGTGAGGAAGGAGGCACCACCCCCTGCGTGGGAACGGCGAGTCCAGCCAAGGCCCCGGCCTGGGACAGAGCCCTGGCCTGGGGACACACTGTCTCGCTGTGCCGAGTATGACCCAGGAGGGTGGTGCCGGAGAGGCCTGAGGTCAGCCCAGGGCCCGCCTGGTCAGCGACCAGCGTGGCGGCCTCTTACCCCAAAGGGTAATTGTCCCTCTTTTGCTCTTGACTTCAATGATCAGAGAAATCTGTGTTGAAACATCAGTTTGTGTTTTGTTTTTTTTTAAGATTTTATTTATTTATTTGACAGAGAGAGAGATCACAAGAGGCAGGCAGAGAGAGAGGGGGAAGCAGGCTCCCCGGTGAGTAGGGAGCCCGAGGCGGGACTCGATCCCAGAACTCTGAGATCATGACCTGAGCTGAAGGCAGAGGCCGACCCACTGAGCCACCCAGGTGCCTTGAAACATCACTGTGAAAACAGGGTGGAAAATGGGGACAGCAGACTTCTGGGTGACGAAGGGTGCGGGGCGGGCGGGGGCTGCCGGGCCAGAGGGCCAGAGCCTGCGTCTCTGCTGGCAGGATGGGGCAGGCGGGAGCGCACAGGAACCCCCACTGCTGGGGGCTCAAGCCCCTCTGAGAACTGGCTTCAGGCATCCGCTGCAAGGCCCTGGGCCAAGCACCCGCTCCCGGGCTCCCCTGGGGAGAGATGTGGGGCCGTGGGGGGCCGAGTTCAGCTTGACAGGGAGGCACAGCAGGGAGGAGGCTGTGGGGGCCGTGGGGGGCTGGGGGCGGGGCTGTGCCAGGGGGGGAAGCCCCCCCTGTGCTGCGCGTGACTCCCCCCGCGAAGGACTGGCTAGCTTGGCTCAGAAAAGGTAAATGGAGCCTCCTCCAGGCTGGCACTCTGGATGCCGCCCAGAAGCAGCCGTCGTGCTAGGAGGAAGGCCGGCCACGCACAGCCGAGGTCCCCCCAGCAGGAACCCCTGGCACTGTGCCAAGGGGCGTCCAGCGACTGTGGCTACGGCCTTCCAGCCGCCCAGGGGCCCCCCGAGGAGCCGGGAGAAGCGGCCGGCTGGACCCCGCCCAGGGTGCCGGCTCCCGGGCAGAACAGACGCCGACACGGTTCTGAGGCGCAGGCTCTGGGTGCAGCTCCCTGGCTGCTGGGGAGGCCTGTCTCCTGGCGCTGCGGACCTCAGACAGATGGCCCTGCCCCTGCCCGCGAGGGCAAGCCCGACACGGCTCAGGGCCCCCAGGTGGCGCAGGACGGGCTGCCAAGGGATTGCTCGGGCACGACAGCCTGGTGATGACCGGGTGCCTGGCTGTCATGTTTCATTGCAGACCGGGGCGGCCAGACGCGCACGGCGTCCACAGGGAGGGCCACTGGTCGTCCATCACGGGGCCACAGCCACGCCCGGCCCCCACTGCCCTCCACTGCGCCTCCGGGTGACCTTGTGACCAGAGCAGAGCGGCCTCCAGCTGGGCCAGCCGCTGGTCTGAGCCGTAGACACTGGGGCCGGGGGGATCAGGCTGGCCTGTCTGCCCCGGGCCCCTGGGGTCCAGCCCTGCAGCCTGCTCACACTGCCCACACCAGCTTCCTCCCCAAACCTCGTCCTCCCTGTCACCCGGTCCCCCAATCCCGTGCCCTGCCCCTATCCGCGACCCTGTCTGTTGCCAAATCTCACCGCCCTCCAGGTCCCCTGCTGTCCCTCCCTCCTCCAGGAAGTCCTCCTGGTGGTCTCCTGTGGAACCACCCTGAGCCCCACCCCACCGGTGGCCTCACGTCGTTCAGAGCAGTGAGGAAGCTTCCCTGCCGGCGTCTGGCTGATGCTGGAAGTGGTTGAACCGCGTCCCAGACCTCAGCGCCTCATGGGCAGCGCAGGTGGGTCCTGGCGCTGGACAGAGTTGGGGGGCTTTCTTCCTGGGGTCCGAGCCTGCAAGGGGGGCGTGCACGAGCCCGGCCTGGCCCGACGCCCCCTCTAGAGCCCCCGAGGGTGCCGTCGGGGCTGTGAGGAAGGACAGGGAGACGGGGGGGCCGGGAGCTGGTGCGGTGGGCTCGGGGGCTGAGCGGGGATGGACGCCGGCGGGTCCTGCCCTAGAGGAGGCCCTCCTGCCGCGTGTCTGTCCCGGGCGCATGTCTGGGTCCGTCAGTCCGCGGCCTCCAGGAGCCCCGGACGGGGGGCCGGCCCCCGGCTCCTGCGTTTCCTCCGTTCCTGCCGCTCCTGGGGCCCTCGGAGCCGCCGAGGCCGGAGGTGCCGCCACCCA
>LNAC01000189.1:5898707-5925576 GCA_002007465.1 Ailurus styani
GCCATCTCTCCTCTCCCTCCTCCTCGCCCTCCCGCACCTGCTCCTCCATCCACATTCCTCCTCACTCCTCCCCACTCTCAGTGCTCCTCTCGGAAGCACCGCCCCTGCCTGCCCCACTGACACCCCTGGCACTACTGACTGTCCGACACACCTAACCTGTGCCTCCGCTGGTGCCCCCGAATTTGCTCTGGGCCCGGAGCCCCGCAGAGGCAGGAGGCGGGAACAAGGCCACGTCCCAGCCCCCAGCCCTGGGGCCTGGACCCCCCAGGACCACTTGCACACTCCGGGGGGGGGGTGACAGGCACAGGAGTCCACCCACGGTGTGGATGTTCAGACAGTGGACCACGGAGGAGAGCAGCCGAGCAGGGGCCAGGCTGGGCCGGGGGTGCAGGGGTGTGAACGCCAGCACCCACGGCTTTCCTCTGGGTGATGAAAATATCCCGGGACCGGGTCGTGCTGAAAGCTGTACAACCGTGCGACAACACGAAGAAAATCACAGGATTGTGCACTTTAAAACGGTGAATTTTATGTTACATGAATTATATCTCAATTTTTAAAAACAGGGGGAAAAAGATGTCTTACAACTTAATGCTAAGAAGACAAACAACCCAATTAAAAACGAGCCAAAGATTTGAGAACTTTTTTTAACCAAAGAAGATTTGGGGATGGCAAAGCAGCACACAAGATGCTCCAGGCTCAGTCCCTCCGGGAAGGCACGTTCGCGCCCCTGCGGCCCCCGCAGGACGGGCTATGACCCCAGAGCAGGACCTTGGGGGGGGGGGTGGCGCGCTCCCTGTGGCGGGAACTGAAGGCTGCCAGGTCAGAAACAACCGGAAACAACTTGGCCGTGCATGACATAAAAAGTTCAAGGTGCAGCAGCAGCCACCACCATTGTGCGCCGAGACACTTGCCCCGGGAAGCGCAAGCCTGTGTCCCCGTGAAGGCCTGCACCGGGTGTTCCCCGGGGTCTGTCCGAATCAGCCCACGCTGGACCCGGCCCAGTCCCCACCGTTGAGCGGATGGGCCGCGTCCCGGGCGCCCCGTGGAGCGCCCCACGGCACGGAAAGGAGCACGCCACCGCCACACTCCAGGGAATCCCAAGACGACGCGGAGCAAAGGGAACCAGAGGGAAAAGGTACACTTGTAGAACATTCTAGAAAGAGAAACATGAATCAGTGGTGACAAGAAGATCCGTGGCTGCCAGGATGGAGTGGGGTCCAAGGAGGGTTGTGGGAGGGGGTTCGGGGCCGGAGGCAGGTTTGGGGGGCCAGGCACGCCCGTCGTGAGGTCGTGGGGGTAGATGCACTTGTCAAGACATCTAACTATAAATTTTCATGACGTGGAGTTTGTCACTTGTCAATTAGACTTGGATAAACTGTTTTAGAAAGTGACCCCCCTGCCCATCCGGGGCTGTCCTGCCATCCTGTCATATGCTTGTGTCCCCCGAGTGGGGCTGGCAGGTGGGCATCAGTCCCCAACCTTCTGGGGCCTCCTCTGGGTGCACCCCCAGCCTCTGGGAGCCCTGCCCCTCGCATGAAAGCAGGGCCTGCCTCCAGGCGCTCAGATCCGGGGATCAGGGCTCCCTGCCCAGCAAGTGTGGGCAGGAGACACCAGGGAGCCCAGGTAGGAAGCAGCGAATGCCACAGAAAGCATCTTAGACTGCCGAGCACAGAGCACAGAGCTGAGGGGAGCAGCTCCTGCCCGCTCCCTGAGCACGGCCACACCCCCAGATTCCTGACACCCATGATCTGCCTGCCCATCCCTCCTCCAGGGTGGCAGGCATCCGGCCCAGGGCTGGCCGTGAGCCTCAGCTTGGCTGCGTGCCCGGGTGAGCCCCTCCCTCCGAGGCCTCAGTCTTCCCACCTGTAAAACGGCCCCTGTTCCTGACCAGTGGGGGCAAGGGAACCGCCTAGAGGGTCATTCCTGCTGGACCCCACGGTGCTGCGGGACCTGCTCCCCCCACCAGATGGGGTCAGAGGGAGACGCTGGGGCCTGGCTGCTGCCTGAGGGGTGGGCTCAGCCTGGGAGAGTGGGAGGGAGACCCCTGCCCTCCTCCGCCCCCGTCTGCGCTGAGCCCACCCACCAGGAGGACAGGCCGTGGGGCGGCAGCCGTCCTTTCCCCAGATGCCCCTAGCCCGGGGCCACTGCACCCCCCGCCCTGGCCCCAAGACCAGCCCAGCCTGGGCTGCCGCCTGCCCACGGGGCCTGTCAGGGGCCTGTCTGCATTCACAGAGCTGGACTTCTGCAGCTGCCAACCCGCCACGGCCCAGGGAAACGGGATTGCCCCAGACAGAGAACAGGGACAGCGAGTGTGAAGAATTGGGCTGACAGCGCCGCGCTGATAGCTTGTTGAATGAGTGAGCGCGACGCGGAGGGGAATTTACATTTATATAGTGCATTTCACCAGGGCCTGGCCAGGGCCGCAGGGCTCTTGTGGGGCCAGCGCGCCAAGTCCCCCCTGCCGGCCGCAGGGGCGCAGCCCGGCCGGGAGCCTGGTAAGGCCCAGGTCAGCAGGCCCAGCGCTCCAGCCTGCCGGGGGTACCGCGGAGGGACGGCCACGAGGTCCCCCAGGCTCCCCGAGGAGCCCTGTGCCCTCCCAGCCTCACCCCCACCCCACAGCCTCTGCCCCCAACCTCACCCCCTGCCTGCTGACCCAGGGGAGTCACACCGGGAGGCCAGGGAGGGGCCGCAGGAGGAACCAAGCCCCTGCACCCCGATCTCAGGCTTCCAGCCTCGGCACCATGAGGAAATAAGTCCTGTTGTTTGAGTCGCCTGGTCTGTGGTGCTTGTTCACGGTGGCTGGAGTGATTGAGACGCACATCAGGGTCGAAAACTGCAGGAGAAAAGACTCTTTTTTAACAGGTGATGTGGCCGTATCCGGAGAAGAATCGGCTGACGGGTTCCGGTGGTAACTCCCTCCAGCAAGGAGGCAGAGGAAGGAGCGGGAAGCCAGTCCTGTCCCGCACGGACAAGGCTCCCAAGTCCCACGGACGGAGGTACGGACCGGACGAACAGCCCATCCCAGGACAGAAGACTGAACAGGGACAAGGCAGTGGCTACCGCCAACATCTCCCCATAGAAGCGGCCCACCTGGGCTGGTTCCCGTGTGGTCCCCTTCGTGGTTCCCGCGTGGTCCCCTTCGTGGTTCCCGCGTGGCTCCCCTTCGTGGTTCCCGCGTGGTCCCCTTCGTGGTTCCCGCGTGGTCCCCTTCGTGGTTCCCGCGTGGCTCCCCGGCAGCAGCGCCAGGCACGTCCCAAGGAGAAAGGCGGCAGAAAGCACCGCCAGTGGGTGTTGGCCACAGCCACGGCCACAATGAAGCCACGGACCCCCTGCACACAGAGATTACAACAGCTCCAGGGGACCCCTCAGAGTGGGAGGCAGAAGACGGGGTGAGCTCATGAAGAGGGGGGCAGCTGCTGAGCACCTCCCCCCACTCCCCAGATCAAAATAAACTCGGGACGAAACCTCCCACGTTCTTAAAACATAGTCTCCGAGGAGAGAAAACTTTGAAGCTGCACAGAACACAGAAGCCACAAAAGATGAGTCCACCTGACCACGTAAAATCAAGGACTTCTAAACAGCAAAAACTGCCCCTTCAAAAAGAGGCAAACGGGGTGTGGGCTCGGGGTATTTGCAACGTGTCTGAGAGACGGACGGCTGACCCCCTTGAACAGGAAAAGCTCCTAAAGGGGAAGAGCCCAGCACGGTCAGGAGACGAGCCGCGGCCGGGGGGGAAGGGAGCAGCCCTGCGCCTCCGTCCTGGCCTCTGGGGCTTGCGCGCCCCCAGGACCCCGCCCGCTGCCCCGCCCAGAAGCCCCCTCCCGGGGCATCCGGCCCCTCCTGTCCCGCTCCGGACCCCGGAGCCACCCAGTCTGCTGCCACTCTGTTCTCGGGGGGTGTCCCTGGGGGCACCGGGTGCGGGCAGAGCGGGCCACGCGGCACCAGCCCTCCCTCAGCCCCCGAGTCCGTCCCCGGGTCAGGCACACGGCCTGGTCCCCGTTGGCGGACGCTCTTGGGGCTCCGGAGGCCGTGGGGGGGACAGCAGCATGCCCCCAGCTGAGGCCGACCGGGCAGCGGGGAGGGTGGCCAGCCTGGCCTGGCTTCCTGGAAGGCAGGGCAGCCGGGCCTCGGCTTCGGGGGGACACGCTGGGGCTGTGGCCGGGAAGCCACCGCAGACAGTGTCCTGACCCGGGAGGAGGGCCCGCCCGTCCTGTGGGGGTTGCTCCGCGGGGTTTTAAATAAAACTGACTTGGTTTGATTCCGAGGGCAGAAGGGGCCTTGGCACCCCCAGGGGCCCGACCGCCCCTCCCCAGAAGGCGAGGGAGCAGGGTTATCACGCTGATCGCGAGGACGGATTTATGCGTTTTGCACCGGGAGGGAGAGAGGGTAGAGGGCAGGTCTTGGCCCGAGAGATCGTGGGCAGGTGGAGGGGCCGCGTTCTCCTGCGATGCGGGACTCTCGGCCTGGGCGAGTTGGGGTCCGAGCAGCCCGGAGAGCCCCGCCCGGGGCCCCCTCTGGAGACAGGGGAGGAGGGAAGGAGGGGTTTCCCTGAGCCACAGGCTGCGAGGGCCTCTCTCCCCGCGTGTCCTCCCTGGCGGCCTGCTGGAGCTGGCCCCTGGGACCCAGTAGCCCCTCTCGCGCTGGCCCCCTGACTTGGAGGGACCCGATCGGACCCTCCGGGCCTCCCGCTGCATCTGAGGGGGCCCAGGTCCCGTGCACGCACCAGCCAGTCCCCTGGTCAGGGTCATGTCCCCCTCTGATGGGCCAGTCGGGCCCACTCCTGGAGCCGGGCTGTGCTTCCTCCCACCTTGTCCAACTGCCCGGTCACTCTAGAGAGACCGAGGGCACGGGCGAGGCGCAGAGCAGGGGTCCCGGGAGGGCCGGAAGCCTCTGTACGTAAGCGCTGTCCTGTGCAAAGCATGGAAGATGCCAGACCCAGCTCAGGACAGGTCCTCATCGGTCCTCAAGGCCCAGGGCCCTGCCAGCCACTCCTACGTGTGCTGTGTGTGGCTGCCCCTAGGAGGGCAGGGGTGAGGGATGGCAGGGGCGAGGGAGGGCAGGGGCAGGGAGGGCAGAGGGCAGGGAGGACCACATCAGTGAAGGTAGGAGAAAAGAGGCCCCAGGTCAGCGTCAGGAACCCGAAGGACAGGCCCCGCTCTGGAAGTGGCCGGGACTGGCCCAAGGCAAAGGCCGGGCTCGCCCCTGGCGGGGGGACGTGGGACGAGAGCCTGGGTGCCTGAAGACCTGGCGTCAGGTCGTACGCAGGCAGAGGGACGAGGATGGGGGAGCGGGGCCGGTGTGCAGGCAGGGTCACGGGGCAGGGCCTCCTTCGTACAGCTCTGCCCCAGGCCGGAGTCGGGGTCCTGCGGCCCCTGTGGGCGGGGTTAGAGCGGTGCAGGTGCGAGGGCTGCGGGGCTGCCAGTGGCGGGGGAGCAGCCCAGGGCCAGGGTCACGGGCGCCGGGGCCTCCGGGGGACTCAGGGGGAGCGGCCAGGTCTCCTGAGGGGCCCCAGAGAGAACCGTTCCTGGGACGCGGGCTCCCCAAGCGGGCTTGGGCTTGATTTTGTCCGCTGCCCGGGAGTTATCAATCTCCGCTCCCTCCGAGACAAGTGCGGCGGCAGCCTGGCCGCCCGGACCCCTATTTATCACCATTTAATATATATTAAAGCGCTCTCACCTCTGATTGCAAAAACAAACAACAAAAAGCTGCATCCGTCATGGGACAGCGACAGGCAGGACATGGGGGTGGGGTGGGGACAGCGACCGAGGGCACGCCCGCCGGGGGCCCAGCGCCCCCCTCCCCACCCGCGCGGTCTTCCCGGCCCAGGGAGGAAACGGCACATGGGCCGCGGCCGCAGGTGCCCCGGCAGGAAGGTGCTCCTGCCGGAGCCACACCCCAGGCCCCGCCGCTCGGGTCACGGCCCTCCCGCTGAGACCGTGGGGGGGGGGCACCCGTGCTCGGGCCTAAGGACCCAGACCCGCCTCGGCCCGGCCCGCCCAGGGAAGGGCTCTCTGGCTCCTGCACCGTGAGGCCGGTCGGAGCTGGAGCCGGGCTGGACCCCGGCCTGCCGCTCCGCTCGCAGGGCAGGATCTTCCCGGGGGGGCCCGGGCGGGGATGTTAGCGCCCGAGCCGGTTGGAGACGCCGCAGGGAGAGCGCAGCACCTGCCCTGCAGCCGCTGGCCGCCCTGGCCCCCTAATGTGGCCGTCCAGGTGGCCGACGGGGTCTCGGGCGCGGCCGGTCCCCCCACCCCCGCAGACACGTGCCAGGCCGGGGGCCCGGGTCTGCGGGCTGTGCAACAGGCACCTGCCCCCAGTGGCCCCCGGGCCCCCCCACGGCCTCCCAGTCGCCCCTGTCCACCCCCCCATCCCGTTATCAGCCAGGCCCCGGCGGGCGGAGCTCTGTGGCCGCCCCCGGCAGTGGGGGCTGTTGGGACTGCAGTGGGAGGGAGGGGCACGGGCTCAGGCCACTAAATCAGTCCACGCCTGTCACCAGCTCGGGGCCGCGGGAGCCGCCCGAGCGGAAATAACAAATGGCTGTCATTGTGGAGCCAAAAACCTGTGATTATAATTATCACATCCTCGGTGACCTTGCGTAAACTTTAATCCCTCTCCAATGGAGCATTTAAATAGCCTTCAGTGCGCACGGCGGAGCCCCGGCCCGCCCGCCGCGCCCCCAGCCCCAGTGGCTCCCTGGGGACAGGGACGCCTCTGGAGCCGCAGCGCCTGCCCCCCGGGCGCATGCTCGCGGGGCGCCGAGCTGGGCTGTGCCTCCCACCGCCCCCGCCTTGCACAGGGAGGCCTCCTGGGGCTCAGCCCTCCCGGGGTGAGGGGGCACCAGGGAAGCCTGGGGCGGCGCCCCTCAGACCGGGCCTCCACGCTGGGCTCTGCAGAAGTGGGGAGCAGCTCGGTGGGCGGGGGAGCCCGGTGGAGGCAGAAGAGAAAGCAAAGCCACAAAGCCCTCGGGGAGGGAGGGAGCGAGAGGGGGCTCGGCCCGCCTTCACCCCGCGCTGTCTTCGTGAGGCGACAGTTGTGGGGATGCACGTTCACACGCGTGCACACACACCCGCATGCTTATCCGCGCACAAGCGTGCAGCCCAGTGCACACAGGCACAGGCACATGTGCACGCATGTCCACAGTCATGCGTGCGAACACGGGCTCACGTGAACAGATGTGGACACAGGCTCGTGTGCACACGTATGTGCATGGATGGACACATGAGTACACAGGTGCATGTGCACACGTGTCCACAGTCGTGCGTGCGAACAGATGTGAACGCGGGCTCGTGTGCACACGTGTGTGCATGGATAGACACATGAGCATGCACATGTGAGCACATGGGTGCACACACACGTGAGCACACAGGTACGCGTGCACACATGCACTCATGGGCATACACACGCCCCCTCTGTGTGCACACTCTGTCACGCTGGAATCACCGAGTCCTTGGGGGTAAGGCAGAGTAAGGCAGAGGCTGACCACTCCGTGTTCTGGGGTTCTGGGGTGGGCGATAGGGCTGGGCCCTGAGATGGGAGTGCAGTGGGTTTGCTGAGGGCGCCCGTGCAAAGGGCCGGGGCCTGCCTACAGGGGGAGCTGGCCAGGGTGGGGGGGTCTGCGGTCGTAGCTGAGCTCCAACAGGGAGGGAGGCACAGGCGGAGCAGTGAAGGCGCCCACGGGCCGGGGGCTGAGCCCTGAGAACCCTCCACACGGGGGCGCAGGGGAGTCCGCCCCGGGGGTGGGGGGCAGAGGAAGTAGCCCACGCGGACGGAGGCCGGAGGCCGGGGGTACAGTGTCCTCTGAGTGGAGAGGGCCAGGCGCAGAAGGAGCGCAGCCCCAGGGGCCAGAGGGGGCGTGGTAAGGTGCCCCACAGGGTGGCACACAGAGGTGTTAGGGGCCTGGCCTGAGCCGCGACCTCCTAGGAGGGGGCGCCTAGTGGGCGGCAGGGTGGGGGCAGCAGGTGGGGACCAGGCTCCGGGGTGGGGGGCGCCCGAGAGTTCAGACGGAGGCCGTGGGGGCCGCGTGGTCTTCGAAGGACCTCGGGCCACATGGGTCCTGTGGCCACGCAGGCCACACAGGCCACACCTCCCTGGGGAAGTCTGTGCCGCCAGGCGGGTGAGACTCCCGCTGCTCAGAGGAGGGAGCCACGCGGGGCCCTCCGTCCTCGCTGGGCCTCAGTTTCCCAGTCAGTCTTAGCGGGGGCACAGCCGGGGTCCCCGAGACGGGGAGGGACTCGAGCCCGCGGCACGTCGTGGCCAGGCCTGCAGCAGAGGCAGGGACACGCCCGCCGTGCAAGGGCCAGGACCTCAATTACCGGCCGCGGCCGCGCAAATGTCAGCAGCGGCGCCCGCGCCCCGGGCCGCGGAGTCTGGGCCTGGAGCGGCTGCGAGGAGGCGCCCGCAGCTCACATAATTGCCGGCTGCCACGCAGTCACCCCTGACAGGCCGCCTCCTCCAGCCCAGGTGACACGCAGCCCAGCCTCCGCGCTCCCCGCCCCGCGGGTCCTGGCGCTGACTCTGCCTCGCGCGGGGCGGGGGCGGGTGTGGGCCCCTCTGTGGCCCAGAGACTTGCACACACTGGGGCTCAGGACCGGTTTGTCCCCCCTCCCCCACCCCAGACACTCCTGGAGCCTCTGGAAGTTGCGCAGAGAAACCGAGGGTGAGGCAGACGGGAGACTGACCCCGGGAGCGTGTGTGGGCTGGGCAGAGACTTCAGGGAGTGACCGCAGTGGGAGACGCTTGCACAGCCCGCGCAGGGGCTCCGGGGCCGAGTCCCCCCCTCCTGGTCTGCCCCCACCCCTCAGGGCGCCACACGAATGGACGCGTGCGAGCGTGCACACGAGCGTACACATGTGCCCGCAGCCGGACTGAAGCGCGTGAGAGCCGGGCACCCGCACCCTCTTCCGGGGCCGGCCTCCGCCCGGCCTGGGCCGCGAGAGGCAGGTGGGGTCAGGAGGCCGGCCAGCAGCAGGGTGGGAATGGAGGAGACCCTGGCCAGGGGTGTGAGGGCCCAAGTCCCAAGCTGGGGGCGCAGGGACAACCCCAGCTGGTTCCGGCCGGGGGCTATCCATCCTTCCATTTACCTGGCCGCCGTTCCTCGTCCTCCCTCCCTTATCCGCCGGCCATCCCTCCTCCTTCATCCGTTCAAGCACACCTTTATCTTCCCTTTCATTCATTAGCCCCTCAGCACTTCCATGCACCCATCCGTCCACCCCGCCGCCCATCAGGCCCCATCCATCTCCATGTATCTGTTTAGCCGCCCTCCGACCATTCGGCAGTCCGTCAACCTATTCATGCACCTGTTTCTTCTGTCAGTCAGTTGACCCCTCTGCATGGGGTCTGATGCCCAGGGGCTGGTGTCGAGGGGCTGGTGCCTCGGAACACAGCGAGGCCACCTTGTCCAGGTGGAAGCGGGCATGCGGGTGGTTGTGCAGGTGCTGGTGGCAAGACGGGGAACTTCTGTTTTAGATTATCCTGGTCTCCAATGAGTGAAGTAAGGACAGCAGCAGAGCCAGAGGGGTGAGGAGTGTTGGCAGTTTAAGGAGAGAAGAGAATGGGGAAAGTGTTCCTGAAAGCAAGACTTTGTGAGTGAGAAAGAAAAACGAAGTAGGTTGGCTAGGCGGTGCTCAGTACGCCTTGACGCTAGTCATCAACTTACAGAGTGATCCGCAGGGTTGTGTGTTGGTGTGCAGCCACGTTCAGCTGCTTGAGTGTATCTACACATTCATCCAGGGGCTATCCATCCCCCATCCATCCATCCCCCCTCCCTCCCTCCCTCTCTCCCTGCATCCATCCACCCGTCCCCCATCCATCCATCCATCCCCATCCATCCATCCACCCTCATCCATCCTTCCCCCATCCATCCATCCTCATCCATCAATCCATTCACCATCCCTCATCCATCCATCCATCCATCCATCCCTCATCTATCCATCCATCCCTCATCCATCCCTCATCCATCCACCCGTCCCCCATCCATCCATCCATCTCCATTCATCCATCCATCTCCCATTCATCCATCCATCCTCATCTATCCTTCCCCCATCCATCCATCCACCCATCCCTCATCCATCCATCCATCCATCCCCCATCCATCCATCCCTCATCTATCCATCCTCATCCATCCTTCCCCCATCCATCCATCCATCCATCCATCCATCCATCCATCCATCTGTCTATCATATACCTCCCATCCATCCCTCATCCATCCCTCATCCATCCCCTATCCATCCACCATCCCTCATCCATCCACCATCCCTCATCCATCCCCATCCCTCATCCATCCCCATCCATCCATCACCCCTCCCTCTCTCCCTACATTCATCCACCCATCCCCATCCATCCATCCATCCATCCATCCATCCCCATTCATCCATCCTTCCCCCATCCACCCATCCCTCATCCATCCACCCTCATCCATCCACCATCCCTCATCCATCCATCCATCCTCATCCATCCATCCATCCTCATCCATCCCCATTCATCCATCCACCCTCCCTCCCTCTCTCCCTGCATCCATCCACCCGTCCCCCATCCATACATCCATCTCCATTCATCCATCCATCTCCCATTCATCCATCCACCCTCATCCATCCACCATCCCCCATCAATCCATCCATCCATCCATCCATCCATCCATCCATCCATCCATCTATCATATACCTCCCATCCATCCCCCATCCAACCCCATTCATCCATCCACCCTCCCTCCCTCTCTTTCTGCATCCATCCACCCGTCCCCATCCATCCATCCATCCATCCCCATTCATCCATCCATCTCCCATTCATCCATCCACCCTCATGCACCCATCCATCCTCATCCATCCATCCACCCATCCATCCCCCATCCATCCATCCATCCCCATCCATCCATCCATCCCCCATCCATCCATCCACCCATCCATCCCCCATCCACCCATCCATCCATCATCCATGCATCCATCCCATCCATCCCTCATCCATCCCCCATCCATCCACCCATCCCTCCCCCATCCACCCATCCATCCATCATCCATCCATCCATCCATCCATCCATCTCCCATCTACCCATCCACCCATCTATCCTTCCATCTACCCATCCCCCATCCCCCTATTCCTCTATCCACTCATTTACCCTTCCTTCCTTCCATCCTTCCTCACTACCACCCATCAAACCTCTCTTCATCTGTCATACCTGCCTCCTCCGTCCTACAGTCTAAGGAATAGTACGGGGCAGGATACTGTGCCTGCCTTCAAAGAGGATTGAAGTCCAGGGTGGATAGAGGGGACCAGTGAGTGAGCACGGAGGGGGAAGCCAGCGGCCACTGTGCGGTGGGGAGTGCTCTGTCCCTCCGTTATTGCCTGACACCCTGCTGGTCACCTTTCTTTCTGTTGCTCCCTGGAATGTATGCGGGGCTTCTTGGATCAAAAGTGGAGTCACAGGCAAGCCGTGAGCCGGGGCAGTACTTGGGGCCCCGTCCTTCTTCCCACTCACTGAAATTCTGATGTCTTCTACCCTTTCAGCCCAGGTTTGACCCCAAAGCCCATGTGTCTTATAATCTACAAAAAGCAAGAGAATATGAAAACTGTCCAAGCCCTTGCCGCGACTGCAGACTCTCGGCCCACTGCAGGGTGCAGGCAGGAGCGGGTGGGCTGAGGTCCGCGGGCCCCTCTGGCAGCTGACAGCAGCCACTGGGCCTCAGCTGTGTCTGGACGCTCGGAGGATGCAGCCGCCCACAGAGGAGAAGCCCAAAGCTGCCGGCGGGGCTCCCCGCAAGTGGGGCCAGGTCTCCCTGCAGTGGCTTCATCACGAGGGACGTCTGGCTGGAGCACAGGCCACCCCGGCCAGGCACACACAGTCACTCAACACAGGGCTGGTGACCAACACAGCCGCTCCAGTCACTGGCCAGGGGTGTGCACCGTGGGGGGAACGGGGGGTGGGTGTCAGTGAGGGGGACCCCCGGAAGCTGCGGTGTGGCCCACTCACCACACCCGAGTCCCCTCCCACACCTGCACCTACCCTCGGCAGGTCACCCAGGCGGAGAGAGATGATGTCACTCTCAGCCCCGGGACACATGCAAACAGGCCAGGGAGCAAGGGTGTGCCGCAGCCGGGGTGCTTTCTGCCGGACCCAGCACCCACACTGAGACCCCGGCACTGCGGACACTGCCTAGCCTCGCTCCAAAAGCCTCTTCTCGCCTAGTGACCTTGAAATGCAGAAATTCCAAGTGATGGGGAGGGGAGAAGGACATCTGTCTGTTGCCGGGCCCCTCCGCCGGCTCTGTCGCCTCCCAGACGCACCCTTGTCCCACCCCTGCCCGCGGCAACCCCAAACCCTCACCCGGTCTCTCCCAGTCCTCAGGAACGCTCAGCATCTCGACCTTACCGGGCTTGTTACTCATGGTCTCTTCTCCCAGCAGGTGAAACAGGACCTCGGCATCACCAGGCTGGGCCTCCAACAGCAGCGGCACGGGGAGGGGAGCGGCTCCAGAGGGAGGCCTGGGGGGAGGCGGGATCCCACCAGGGGCACCGGCCTGCGTGCCCACCCACCCGGGGCGGGGCCCACGCGTGGGGCCCCCTTCGCTGAGTCAAGGTCGGACCAGCGGAGGGAGCCTCGTGGGTCTGCAGGAACAGAAAGCAAGCTGGTGCTCGGAAGGCTCGGGGGAGGCTGGCCTGCTGCCGCTGGCCGGGGAGACGCCAGAGTTCCCGCCTGGCGCCCCCCCGCCCCGCGGTGACCTCACCTTAGCTGGGGGAGCAGGGAAGCGTTGTCGGGCTAGCCGAGGGGCGAGTTTCAGGCTCCTCCCCCGCCCCTCCTGCCCCCAAGACCCCTCAGGAGGACCCGGCTGCGGTTTGCACCAGTGGGTAGCCCGCCCCCGAGGGAACCGGGAAGGGAGCAGGGGGACTGAGCCGCCCTTTCCGGGGGCTCCTGCCAGCCCGACAAACACCCCTCCCGAGAACCAGCCCCACCTCTGAGCGCGGGAGGGGGCGGGGGGAAGCCTGGCGTGTGCGGGGAAAGGCCCACGGGCTTGGTGCCACTCACACACACACACGGGTAACCCCCCCACATACACTCACACTCGCCACACACGTGTTCCCGTGTCTGCACACACACTGCACACACCTGTTCCCAGCCGCCAGAAGAGAGCCCCCTTCCCCCACTGTGTCGCTCTCCCGGCCTCGGCGGCTGGACAGAACACATAGGTCGGTCCCAGAGCCAAGTCTGCTGGCCGCTACCTCCGCTGCTGCCCGCAGGGCCCCCAGCCCCCGATAAGGCGGCGGCCAGCAGGTGGACGAGTGGACGGGCGTGTGCTCGTGGGCCACAGGGGCCTGTGACGGGACGGGACACCTGTGACTCAGGATGGGGTTGGAGGGGAGGTTGGCGGAATAAAAGGAAGAGTGGGTTCAGGTCTTGACTCAACAGGGACCCTAGGCTGCCCCTTGGTCTGACTTCACTCCTCATGGTAGGGGGAACCCTGGGGGCCTGCCCATCTACCCCTCGGGCCTGGGAGCCAGCAGAGCAGGCCCTGACACTCGCACCGGCCAGGCCCAGGCTGGGCCAATGACATTCCTGCCCCTGGGAGGGACGGCGGGGCCTTCAGCTAAGAAGCTTATGTCTCAGGAAGAGAGCGAGGGCCAGCGAGGTTCCTGAGACGGACAGGGGGCCCTGCTGGGGCACTCATGGTGCCAGTGACAGGGACACCAACTCACAAAGCAGCAAGGAGAACTCTGCCTCCAACAGGCAAGTAGACCAAGGACACCTGATTCAGGTAAGGTTTGATCCAGCAGCTCAAAGGAGCTCCACAAGGGGCAGTTTCTCCCGCCCTTCCCGGTGATTTCAGAGGCCTTTCTGTGGGAGGGCCAGGGCTGTGATTGGCTCAGGGAGGGCCGAGGGGATGAGATCAGGCTCACACTCAGGCTGCAGGAGCAGATGGGCCCAGCAGGGGAGCAGAGGGAAGTTCAGTTTGGGTGCTGCTGGAGCCCGGGAGAAAATGGTGGATGGGATGGGCGCTCTCCCCCCAGGAGGAGGGCAGGAAGGAGGCTGAGGAGGCCCACAGTAGATACCGTCCCCCAAGGCAACATGGCTGAGCCCCCATGCCCGGCACGCCTCGGGCCGCACACCTGCCAAAGGAAGGGGAGGCTGCCCCCACAAGCCCTCAGGGGTCGTGGGAGGCCACGGCCCTGTGGCCAGACCTCCGCAGGAGGGGGTTCGTGTGGCCGGTGGACAGCAGGCTGTGCGCCCCATGGCTGCTCAGCGCTGGTGAGCACAGGCCACTCAGCCTGGCGAGTATCAGTGTCCTGTTTGTGGGGGGGACCCCGGCTCAGGTGGATCACAGGGGCAGCTCCCTGGGCCCGGTGGGGGCCCCGGACCAGTAAGGAAGCCTGGCTGATGTCATCCCCAGCCATCCTGGTCAGTGGGGAGGGGGTCCGCCAGGCCCGGTGACCGCGACGGCTTTGCACAGATGCCGCCATGCCTCTCGCGATGCTCCCGGCTGGCAGCGTGCCCCTGGCAGTCTCTCTGTGGCCGCACTCGCCCTGGCACGGGGGGGAGGGCCCCAGGCTCCCTGATGGCGGTTGGCAGGGGAGCCCCCGGCCCAATCCCCCGCCACAGCCGCGGGCCCTCTGCCGGGAGCCACGCCGTGCAGACCCCAGCTCGGGAACCCGCGTGCGGGGAGTGAGTTCATTACCTTCTACAACATGATAAGCCCCGTTCTGATTGCTGCATTAAGGGACAGAGCTGCAAGATTATAAAGTACGGGGATGTGCTCACGTGTCTGTCTCTCCGGGGCCAGGCAGGAGAAGTCAATTATTTTTATAGGTCCAGAGAGGGCACGGTTGATCGGGGTGCCCGGCGCGGGTCCGAGCCAGCAGGACGCGGGGCCCTGCCCACCCCTGCTAGGCGCGCCCGGGCCGGCCTCCCCCTGCGGCCCCGGGCCCGCCCCCTCCCGCGGAGGAACAGGTTAGTGGGCGGTGGCGGCGTCTTATCATTCCTGCCGGCGGGGAGGCGTGAGCCGGGCCGGCTCTCTGAGTGGCCGGCGGGACCATCAGTAACCCGGAACGATACTCGGCAACCTTTTTTTCTCCCAATTGCCCACCACAGCCTATATTACAAATACATAAATCATAATGTTTCAACAAAAGCAAAATTTAATTTTCTCCTTTCAGCCGTTATCTGGGCCGGGTGGTATATGGCAGGCTGCGCCCGGCTCATTTATTACACCCACTGAATGGATAATGGCAGGCCCGGTCGATTGTCGCCAGCTTTGTTAGCGCTCTGAATGTGCCGCGCAGCCTGTGGTGGCCCAATCTCCCCACATCTGTAATAGATACACAGGACTCTATTATTCCTTGCCAGAGCAAAATTAAATAGTTGTGTGTGTGCCGGGGTGGGGGCCGGGCTCCCGGGAGGTGGAGGGAGCGCTCCGTGGGCAGGCGTGTTTGCCCACCACGGCGCCCCCCGAGCCCCTCCCCGGCCAGCCCCGAGCCCCGCAGGAGCCGCCAGCGCTCGGGGGGACCCCGCGCGGCTGGGAAGGGGTGGGCTGGTGGGTGGCAGGAGCGGCCCTCTTGGGCAACGGACGCGGCCTGGAGAGGCTGGGGCTCAGCCGTCAGGAACCTCCATGGCCTTGTGATCTGCCCACGCCCATGTCCGTCCACACGATGGACCCATTTCATGGGCCCGGGAAACTGAGGCCCGTGAGGCCGAGGCCGGCCTGGGCTAGGGCAGCCTCCAGCACTGATCCCGTTGGCGACCCCTCCTTGGGCTCTGGGGTTCCTGGGAGAGCGGCCGACTGGGACTGGGTGTCAGAGGCTCCACGACCTCGGCCCACGGAGAAGCCGGGCAGCTCCTAGGGCTCAGATCCCGGGAGCCTCACCGCAGGCTTGCAGAGAGAGGGAGCTCCTGCCTCCACCGCGCGGGGCGGCCCCTTCCTGTCCCGCGGAGCCCCCTCCTCCACGCAGGCCGCAGGCACACGCCCGTCCGCGGCAGGTGCGTGGCCCCTTGCTGGCGTCCATCGGCATCGCCGAGTGCTGGGAGTCAGCACTGAGCTCGCTTCCCAGGCCAGCAGAGCAGGGCCCCGGCCCTGTTGCCCAGTGAGGAGACTCGGGCTGGGGTCTCACTCCAGGAGCCAGTGTGGAGAGCACAGCCCTGCCCAGCCAGGGTCCAGGGTCCCCGGAATCCCAGTGCCCGGGGTAGAGGCAGGGAGGGGGGACCCCACCATGGACCCTCAGAGAGGGAGCCCCAGGATGGACGGCTGCGGCCCTGGGACCCGTGGCTGCCGGGACGCGGTGGGGGCCCCCGGGATGCCCAGGGGGGTCACGGGAGGACGGACGGGCAGCTGGACCGCCAGCTCCATTCAGCTCCTGGGGCTCCGTCCGGGCCGGTGGGAGGCGGAGGTTCGTTAATGGAAGCGGGGCCCCTCGGACGCGCGGGGTGCAGTTTGCTTCTGCCGCGGTTCTCGTGCGTGTCTGCAATCGCGCTCTGACGGAACGGAGGGGGAGTCTCGGGGGGCCGCAGCCCATCTCGTTTAACCTTTACAGAGCACCTTCCTCCTGCCACCAGGGGCTTTCCGAGGAGGCCGCCAGCCCTCGGCCATGGAGGAGGCCGGCTTGTGTCTCCAGCTCCCCACAGACGCGGGAGCCCGACGACCCCAGGTTCCTGGGGCACAGCCAACTGGACCCGGTACCCCGGGCTCCACAGCCGAGCCCCCCAGCGCCGCACGGGGGCCTGGCCGCCGTCACTGCCGCCGTCGCTGTGACAGCCACAGCCGACCACAAGCTCTGGCCAAGGGCGCACAGACTGAGCCACCGCTCTTGTCCTGCCACGGGGACCCGCCTTCCCGGAGCCTCCGTTCCCGGGGGCTGCCCCACGTCCAGGCCAGGCAGGCGCTGGGAGTCCACGGCCAAGCCCCAGGTTGAAAGCAACGATGTGGGGTCCCTGTGGTTGCAGTTCGAGCTGCTGAAGTCCCGGAGGTCAGCATGAAAGAGGAGAGAGTGGGGGGGGCAACATAGGGCAAGGCCACTTTTTCCTGGTTACTTCCAAACAGTGGTCTGTCCCTTAATGACTCTTGAGCAGACTTCTGGTCACATTTGACTCTTAAAGGTCTGGTTTAGAACTTTAATCCCAAACGCAGTTCTGGCCGGTCTCCCCCACCCCGAAGAGCAGACGCGGAAAAGCCTGAGGTCGCTCAGACCAGCGCCCGGACCCTTGCTCTGCCCCCACGCTGGGTCTCCTTAGCACGCAGCGGAGACTGGCTGAGCACCTACTGCGGGCCAGGCTCTGTGCTGGGCGCAGAGGGCACGAGATGAGGGTCCTGCTCTCGGGCTGGTGTCCCGGGAACAGCGCCCACCAGCAGACCTGCTAAGTCGGTGACTCCGAGCAGCTGTGGGCGTTCGAGCCAGGCGGAGGGCGTGGAGGTCACTCGCTGTTTCAACAGGGCGGTCGGGGGAGTGACAGTGAAGGACGAGGCGAGGGAGGGAACCGCATTCCCAGCAGAGGGAAGAGCCACTGCAAACGAGGCCAAAGCCGCCGGACCCGCTCAGGACACCAAAGAGGCTGGAGCGGCTGGCAGGAGGTGGAAGGGGTGAGGCCCAAGCACAGGGAGCAGCAGGCCCACGATCTGGAGACAGGCTGCAGGGGCAGGAAGGTGTGACAAGGCTCGAGAGGGGAACGAGGGACGCCATGTGTGGTTTTAAGTGACACGCCCGGCTGCACACGGACAAGAGACCACGGGGTCCCGGGGGCACAGGGTCAGGGGTTGGAAGCCACATCAGTGAGCCACTGAGAGTTGCTGGGGGCCTGCCTGGGGGGGGCAGGAAGGTAAGACTCAGGGAGGATTTTGAAAGCAGAGTCAGTGGGACTTGTTAGCGGGCTGTCTGCTGGGCAAGTGAAAGAGGGGAGTCAGAGGCGAGTCAAGGATTTGACCCGAGCCTCTGCTCTCAGCTGAGATGGGGGGCAGACGGGGGCTGGCATCAGACACGTCGAGGCTGACGTCTGTCCCAGCAGAGAAGCTGAGCGGTGGTCGGAGGGGTGAAGGTCCAGCTGGGAGAGAGCTCTGGTCTGGAAGTAGAATGTGTGTGTCGCTGTGGACAGGCGGGCGTGTGACCCCGCCAGACGGTGTCCGAGAAGGGAGGTGGGGTTCAGCCTGAGCCCCGGGCATGCCGTCATTAAGGTGTCAGAGGGAGGAGGGGCAGCAGAGGAGATGGAGAAGAAACGGCGGGAGAGGCAGAAGGGAAGCCAGAGTGGGAGTCATCTGGAGGCCACAGGAGGCAAGTGTCCCCAGGAGGAGTGAGGGAGGGTGGGGGCAGGGAGCATAAGGCGAAGACAAGAGCAGTCCGCCTGATTTTAACACGTGGAGGCCTCTGGTGACCCTAATGAGAGCAAGAAAGCCGGACCGATAGATTTACAAAGAAAGAGGGAGCTCCATTTTGGGGCAAGACAGAGTAAGACCTGTGTTTACCTCCCACCCGAAACAACTAGAAACTTAGAAAAGATATGCGGCTTCACGACTTTGAAGACACCGGATGTGAGGCAAAGACAGGCAGTGACAATGGAGACCCAGAGCACAAAGGAGCTGAGCCCGAGATCTCCCCGTGTTGCTGCCCTGGGAAGCTTCCAGGCCATGGCGCGGGGGTGGGGGGTGCAGGGGAGCGGTGCGGCATCAGGCAAATATGCAGAACCGGGGTCCTCAAACGCGGAGGCGAGGGCAGGAAGGATATTTCAGCAATGACTGAAACTGCCAGTTTTGATGAAAACTCTAAGCCCACAGGTCCAAGAAGCTCACCAAACCCCAAGCACAATTCATTACAACCGGTGATAACGAAAAGTCTTCCAAGTCGCCAGAGGAAGAAGGCACATTATGTGCAAAGACACAAAGACAGGGTGACAGCAGATTTCTTACTGGAAAAAGTGTGAGCCAGGTGATAGAGCATCGGCGAAGGAAGAGAGATACAACTGCCAACCTAGAATTCTTCACACGATGAAAAGATCTTTCAAACACAAAGGCAGAATAAAGCCTTTTTCAGACATTAAAAAAGGCTGAAAGAATTCATCACTAGGAGAACCATACGATACAGAATGTATATATGTATACAGAAGGACATTCTTCAAGCAGAAGGAAAATGATGCCAGATGGAAACCTGTATCTACACAAAAGAATAAAAAGCACCAAAAATGGTAAGTGTGGTAATTGTCTGGAGCAAAAAAATAAAACATAATGTGTTGTGACATTTATAACATGTGTAGAAGTAAAATGTATGACAACAGCAGCACAGAGACCAGGAAAGAAGACAACAGGGGAGGGCTCTGGGGAAGGTCCACACCACCCTCCCAGTGGCGCTGCCCCCCACGACAGCAGACAGAGACGAACTGAAAGATGCAAGCTATAAACCAGAGAGCAGCCTTTGGAATAACAAACCGAAAAATTATAGCTCATAGGCCAACAGAAGAGATAAAGTCATAAGAAATAGTCAATCCAAGAGAACACAGAAAAAGAGGGGAGAGGGGACAAAGGGCAGACGGGACGAATGACAAAACGATGACATATATACTCCACATGTTCACGTTACAGTGCATACAGCGGCCCAGATACACATTCAAAAGGCAGAGTCGTCTGACTGGGTGAAAGCATCGAGACCATCTTGCTAACCTGCAAGAAACCCACTGTAAATATAAAAAAAAAAACAGATGAAAAGTGAAAGGATGGGGAAAAGAGAAATTATGCTAACACTCACTAAAAGAAAGCTGGACTCCCATGCCACATCAAAATAGATTTCAGGGCCAAAGTATTACCAGGAATAAAGAGGACCAGTTCATGATGACAGAGACTTAATTCATCAAGAGGACACAACAGTTCTGAAGGGCACCTGGGTGACTCAGTTGGTTAAGCATCTGACTCCTGATCTCAGCTCAGGTCTTGATCTCAGGGTCCTAAATTCAAGCTCCGTGTTGGGCTTCACACTGGGCATGGGGCCTACTTGAAAAAAAAAAGNTTAAGCATCTGACTCCTGATCTCAGCTCAGGTCTTGATCTCAGGGTCCTAAATTCAAGCTCCTTGTTGGGCTTCACACTGGGCATGGGGCCTACTTGAAAAAAAAAGAGGGAACACAAAAATTCTAAATGTTTACATACCTAACAACAGAACTTCAAAATACAGGAAGAAAAACTGAGAAAAACACAAGGAAGCACAGATAAATCCACAGTTATAACTGGAGATTGCAACACCCTCTCTCGATGCTGACAGACTAAGTAGAGAAGATATCTGCAAGACTGTCGAAGACTCTCAACCAAGCTGACCTAACTGATGCATAGAATTCTGCCCGGAACAGCATTTTTCATATTCTCAAGTGCACAAGGAACATCTATCAAAAAAGTGCATATATTGGGCCAGAAAACAGGTCTCAGTGAATCTGAAAGCATTTAAGTGATACAGAGAATGTTCTCTGACCACGATCAACTAGAAATCAGTGTCAGAAAAGTAGCTGGAAAATCCCTAAGTATTTGGAAGCTAAAACACACACCTCTAAATAACCTGGAGGTCAAAGAAAAAACCAAAAGGGAAGTGAGAGAGTATTTTGAATTGAATGAAAATGAAAATACAACATATCAAAAAATCTGAGATGCAGATAATGCAGAACAGTACTGGGAGAGACACTGATAGCACTAAGCATCTATATCGGAAAAAAAAAAGTAAAAATCAAAAATCCTAAATCAATGGCCACAACTTCCACCTCAAGGAATTAGGAAACGAGCAAAAAACAAAACAAAACAAAACAAAAACCACAGAATAAAAAAAGAAAGAAAAGAAAAAGCATCAGAGTGAAAACCGATGAACTAGAAAATAGAAAATAGAGAAAATCGATGAAACCAAAAGTTGGTTCTGTGAGAAGATGAATAAGCCTGAGAAGCCACATCAATCAGGAAAAAAAAGAGAGAAGGTATAAATTACTCATTCCAACAATGGAAAAGCTGACATCACTACAGACTATACAGAGGTTGAAGGGATAATACGGGAATACTGAACACAGTTTATGCCCATGAATTGGACAAAAGATACAAACTATCAGAACCCATTCAAGAAGAAATAGAAACCCTGCATAGTCCTATAGCTACTAAAGATTAAATTTGTAGTTATAAACCTTTTCAAAAAGAAAACTCCAAGCCCAAATAGGTTAGAAAGAAAAAAATAGTATCAATTCTACATAAACCCTTCCAGAAAACTGAAGAGAAGGGACAGTTTCCAACTCATCCTATGAGTCAAACATTACCCTGACACCAAAACCAGGCAATGAGATTAAAGAAAAGATAACCACAGACCAATATCCATTATGAACCTACATGCAAAAGTTCTTCATATCTAGCAAATAGAATCCAACAATATTTTTAAAAGATTATGACTGGAGGGCCTGGGTGGCTCAGTCATTAAGCGTCTGCTTTTGGCTCAGGTCATGATCTCAGGGTCTTGGGACTGAGCCCTGCACTGGGTTCCCTGCTCAGCAGGGAGCCTGCTTCTCCCTCTGCCTCTGCTCCCCACCCAGCTTGTGCTTCTCTCTCACTCATTCCCTGCCTCTCTCTCAAATAAAAAAAAAAAATAAATCTTAAAAAAAATATTATGACCAAGTGATTTATCGAAGGAATGCAAATTTGGCTTAACTTTCAAAAATTAAAAAAAATGTGACTTACTGTATTAACAGACTAGAAAAGAAAAATCTTATGGGGGTTGTTTTAAATAGATACAGAGAAATCATTTGACAAAATTCGACAATTGTTTCTGATTAAAAAAAAACCCTCAGTAAAACAGAAAAGAACTTCTTCATCATGAGAAAGGGCATCTCTGGAAAACCCACAGTTGGCATCACAGTTGATGGTGGAAGACTGAGTCCTTTCCCCCTAAGATTAGGAAAAAGCCCCAGGTGTCCATTCCCAACCCTTGTGTTCACCATTGCACTGGGCATTCTAGCCAGTGCAATAAGGCAGAACTTAAAAGCACCCAGATTAGGGGCGCCTGGGTGGCTCAGTGGGTTGAAGCCTCTTCCTTCGACTTGGGTCATGATCTCAGGGTCCTGGGATCGAGCCCCGCATCGGGCTCTCTGCTCAGCAGGGATCCTGCTCCCTCCTGTCTCTCTGCCTGCCTCTCTGCCTCCTTGTGATCTCTCTCTGTCAAATAAGTAAATAAATAAAATCTTTTTTTAAAAAAAGCACCCAGATTGGAAACAAAGAAGTAATACTTTATTCTTAGACTGTATGAGAAAATCTTATGGAATCCACAAAAAGGCTAACAGAGCTAATTCTTCCAAGCGAGTTTAGTAAGGTTGCAGGATACAAGACCAGTCTGCAAAAGTCGGTTCTATTTCTGGATACCAGAAGCAAACAATTAAAAATTTAAAACAGTATTTGCAATGCCATAAAAGTATAAAATACACAGGGATAAATCTGCAAAATACGTGCAAGACCTGTGTGCTGAAAAGTGCAAACCGTGCCTGAGAGATTGGAGCAGCGCCGCACAGGGAGCGGCCCAGGCCGGCGAGAAGACGCAGCACTGAGTGTCGGTGTCAGAGCCCAGGGTGCGTCCCGCCGGCTGGGTCCACCCGGGACCAAGACCAGGGAGTGGGGGCCCCGAGGAGGACGTGCGAAGAGCACATGTGGCACAGGCTACTGAAGGTGAAGAGATCGCTCCAAGGGAAAACATGGAGCTCAAGGCAAGCCTCGGACCAGGAGGCCGACTTGTCCCAGGGTCGGAGAGGGCCCTGCCTTTGCCTCCCTGGGCTGGCACCGGCACCTGCTGACCGGTCGGACCGGCCGCAGCCCCGGGTCACCGCGCGGCGGGCCGTCGCTGTGTCTGAAGTTGGCCGGAGCTCCCAGCCCCAGGAAGACCGTACTGAGGGCGCTTGTGAGCTGCCCCCAGGGGGAGGGACCCCCAGGGGCTCCAGACTGGAAGCGGGCGTCCCTGGAGCACAGCTCTCGGAGAGGACGGACGCCGGCCGCTCCCTGTTCGGATGGACACTGTCCTTCGGGGATCTGGGAGACGGGCCGTTCGTGGTCTGCGGACTGAGCTCTGCTGTGCAGCCCGTGGGACCGCGGTCCCCCTGCGGACGCTGATGGGGAGAGGGCAGGCGCGTGCCCGGCCCTGGGGTCTGGCAGAACAAGCCGCATGAGCGGTGGTGAGTTGGCCTCCCTGCCCGCTTGTCCCCAGCAGGCGCGAACCCTGCAGCAGAGGAGGGAGCCGGAAGCGGGGCTGCGGTCAGGCGTCAGGGACCGGCACCCGGGGACGGGGAGGCGCAGCCTGGACACGCAGGGCGGAGAGGCCTCGGGGTGGACCGGCCAGCAGGCAGGGTCAGCACCAGGCCCCAGCACCAGCTCTAGGGTTCTCCGCGTCCCCTCCCGCTTCGGGGTGGCACTGCCACCCGCAGCGCCCCCTCCAGGCCGGGGGCTGGGCTCACTGGGGTGTTTGGTGCCAGGTACAGAGCAAGGCCCGTGAGCGTCGGAGACGGTCCTTCGGGTGGGAGGGCGCAGAATGGGGTAGGACAGAGGGACACGCACCAGATGAGCTGTCCCCCCCACGGGAAGCTGCAGTGCCTGGAACCCCTCCTCCGGGCGCCCGCAGGTCCTGTGTCTGCCCCACACACCGCGGGCCCCTTGCCCCCCACCTTGAGCCTCCCTGCCTGTCTCCGGAGCACAAACACGGGACGAGTCTGGCTAAGGCGCGCCCGCCCCATGTCCACGCTCTCTCGGAACCCTGGACGGTGACGGCAGGGGGAGCGGACCTGCTTGCCCTGGGCCCCGTGCCAAGCTGCCTGAGTGGGGCAGGGGCCTCCCTCTGTGACCCTGAAGCCCCTGGAAGAGCGGGGCCACTGGCGGGGGCGCGTCCTGGTGTCATGGGCGTGGCCCCGCCTTCGTGGGCCATTCACGCTCTGACGCTCCCCCTTCCCGCACCGGTTCCCTGCTTCTGGGAGAGCGCGGGGGTGGCAGCCGGTGATCTGAATTCATACTCTTGTGTAAAGGACTACCCCCAGCCCAGCCTTCCCTGGAGAAGCGGGCAGAAGAGGAGGGCAGGTGGTGAAGACCCGCGCAAAGTCCTCGCACACCTTCCCCGCAGCCGCCGGAGGTTGGGCGCTCCCTCTGGCCGTGAGACCCATCGGCTCACATTCAATGGGGCGAGGGGTTGGGGAGAGCACAGAGCCGCGCCCCGTGAGCCCTGGTGGCGGCACTCGGCCAGGAAGGGTGGGAGCAAGTGGGAAGGGGGGCTGGAGGGGAAAGGGTGTCTGAGGGCCCTCAGACCCTTCTGTGTTTCCAGCCAGTCGGGGTGTGGGGCTCTGAGGCGGAGCTGTCCCATGCACTCCCCGCCCATCTGGGCCCTGGTTCTGGGCCGTGGCCGTGCCCTCGGCACGCACGCAGCGATGAGCTTCCTAGTGCAAGGGCGGAGGGCCACGTGTGCGCAGCTTACACCCCGGGGCCAGGGCTCCCCTCGCCACTGTGTGACCGCATTCAACGGCAACCACCGTCCGGCAGCCCCCAAGCCCTGTCAGCCAGCCTCGCCTCCAGCCCAGGGCGCTCGGCCTCGCACCTGCCCTGACACTTCCCCATTGGCTCCCACAGCCCTGGCACCTGGCCTGGGTGCTGCTCGGACCGCTGAGTTCCCTGCCTCTCAACTCCAGGCCAGCCTGCTCTCGGGGTCTGGCCTCCGCACTGGGGACACAAAGACACGGAAAAAGCAGGGTCAGCTGGGCCGTCGATGAAATACACAGAGAGGGATAGACCAGCAGCCACAGCACCTCTGGGGGACATGGGAGGCAGGAGGGCCCCTCTGAAACCAAAGGCTCCCTGGAAGTCCACTCAGCCACGAGCAACGGGAACATCATCTGTGTGGAGGGAACAGCGTGGACAAAAGCAGTGTGCTAGGAGGATGCTGTGAAAACCAGGATTGGACGGGGCCAGCTCGGCTGGGAGGCAGAGAGTCGGGGGCCCCGGATCAAGGGGTGCTGGCAACCCAGACTCTCAGGACCCTGTAAGATGAGGCTGTGACTTCATCCTAGGGGCACAATGGAGGACAGCGTCCGGGTCCAGGCTGAGACGGTGTGACAGTGGACAGGGAAGAGGGGAGCTGAGATCCCCAGGAGGCCTGAGGGCAGGGAGGACCCGGCGGCGGGACACTGAGTGTTGGATGGCTTGTGTCCGGGGTGCTTGGAGGGCCCAGTGGAAGCCCTGAGTGCAGCCAGGCGGGAGGCCACCTGGGCAGGGCTGAGCTTGCCGAGGGAAAGGGGGGTGCGGAGAGCAGGGACCACCTGTGCACCTGTGGGTGGCTGTCCCCAAGCCCAGGGAGGACAGCGCAGTCCCCTCCGCAAGACTGTCACTGTCTCCCTATTTCTGGCAGGAGCCCGGCCCTCCTGCGGCCTTGGGGCCAAGTCGCCTCCCCGAGGTGGGTAACCTGAGCAGGCGTCCCTTCCCCCGGCTGGCTCCCCTGCCCAGACACCCACCGGGCCCCAGGAGCCCCAGTACTTTCTGGAGGAGCCCGCAGGTGCCCCCTCGCACCTCGCCTGGCCGGGACACAAAGGCCGGGGGCAGGAGCGCCCTAAAGCAATGAGGAAAGGGAGCGTGGAGCCGCACTTTTAATTTGTGACTAATTTGTTGCACAATGAGGTTGCAATTTTCTAATTGTGATTGCCAGTTTAATTTTACTCCTGGCTGTGCAACCAACAGTGTATAGTCTAGTAATTAAAATTAATTGTACCTCCACCTGCATATTTCTATTAGGCTGTTAGATTTAGTCTGCAAGCTCAATGATTTTGTTCCCTGGAAGAGGCCGAATTCAATTCTGCCACACTCGGTGACTGCCTCCTCTGGCGGCGGCCTGCCCCACCCCCGGCTTCTCAGGTCTGCTGGGGCTCGGAGAGCAGAGCCCCTGGGGGCTGTCGTGGAGCTTATGAGCCCATTATTTAATGAATTACTGATGAGTTATTAGGCTCCCAAATTGTTCGTGGGCATTTCATGAATAATCTTGGAAAACCCAAATGGGCTTTCTCCACCAAATTAAGTCCGTGAGTGACGCCCACAGTGCACGCTGGATAGGGTCTTGTGCGGCCTGTTGGCCTGGGGTGGGGGGAGAAGGGCCCACCTCCGAATTCCAGGTTCCAGGCCTCGGAGGAAGGCATCGAACATCAGGGCCAGCGAGCCCTCGGACCTGGCCTCGGTGGTCACCTTCCCAGAAACCCCCCGGGCCCCTGGGGAAGCTCTTCTCCCACACTGGCCGCGAGTGACTCCAGGAGGCCTTGCGGACAGGCCCTGAAAGCCCTCCCTGGACCCCAAGCCCACGGGTCCTCTCAAAACCTGGGCGACATGGTCCCACAGGCATGGGCAGTGGAGCTGGCAGGACAGGTGGGCCCTGAGGGGGGCGCCCCAGGCCCCAGGCCGTCCAAGCCCAGCCACCGCCCGCCACTAGCCTCAGCCGGAGTTGTTTCTGTGGTCTGTGACCAGGGACCCTACGGACTCGGTCACCATTGGGTTTCTAGAGGGGCAGGTTAGGGCCTGGGCAGGGCTGTGGGGGCCCCGGCTCGGGTCCCGGATCCATGGCCTTCCCTCCAAGCTATGGACAGGGCAGCTGTGACGAAGTTGAAGGCTGTGAATCCAGCGGAGCCAGGAGACCCCCCTGACCGTCACCTCTTCCCTGAGACCGGGCTGCAGTGCGTCTAGACCCGCTCACCTGTGATCGCCCTTCCTCTTCAGGGAGGGGAACCTGCCTCCCGATGGGGCAGAAGGAGGGAGGACCACTGGCGCCTGCTCGGAGCTCAGGGAACCTCAGAGCCGCTGCCTCTGCACATACTCGTCCGTTCACCCATCCATAGCCTCACCCCTCCATCTGTCGGTCCGCCCATCATCCATCCAACCAGCCCTCCACCCCCCACCCCTCCA